>JASTWP010002140.1:0-49586 GCA_030770255.1 Temnothorax ravouxi | reverse complement strand
TTTTTAAAATGGTGTTTTTACTACTTTAAATGACGGAACTCTTTCTAAAAACTACAGAGAACTCTAGAACTCTTTCTGGGGAATCCAGAACTCTAATAAAAATTTCGGAATTTTGAAAAAGGGGGGCCAACTTCACAGACATGATTGTTATTATCAGTTACAATATAATAGTCTTCATTATATTTGCAAATTACTCAGAATTTTATTTTAATCCATAATATTAAACCATATTCATATAATGAATAATAATTAACTTAGAATAAAAACCAGTTATTCATATCTAGGCAACAGAGGACGTATTGAATTGGGAATCAGCTTACCTAGAAAATGTAATGAATCTTTCGAACCAACTGCAAAGCGAGAGAAATATAAATGATTCCTTGAAGCTTTATTACGAAGCTGGTAGAAGTTTCGGAGATATTTCTGCAACATCCATATTTCAAGATATGGATAAATTGGTTATAGGAAGTGTATTAATGTTTTTGTACGTTTTAACGATTTTGTCAAATCAGAATTGGGTAGAATGGCGGGTACGTATGACTATTACGAGAGTAACAAGTTTTTGAGTGACTTAATACTTTTGTTTAGTGAAAGTTCTTCATCTTTCCGCAGTTTTGTCTCACTGGTACCGGTCTTTTGTGCGTGGGTGCTGCGTTTATATTTGCGGTGGGAATATGCTCTCTAATCGGAATTCCGTACGGTCCAGTGCACACGTCATTACCATTTATGCTCTTGGGTTTAGGGATAGACGATATTTTTGTACTTAATGCATCTTGGAAACAGATACATACCGATGAATCAAACTTAAATAAGCCACTAACAGAAAGAATTGGACTTGCATTAGGTCATGCCGGTTCTGCTATCAGTATTACTTCACTTACCGATGTCGTGGCATTTATCATCGGTGCTTCTACAGTATGTACAGTAATTGTAATATATTTATGAATGCATGATGTCAATCATTGTGGCCAATTCACAATTTTATATTATTTATTTTATTTTAATTATTTTTGTTTATATTTATTCGGATATTTGTATATTTACATTTTAAATGGAATATATATATATATATTTATATAGTGTTCATGAAATGAATATTATTTTTAGTTATGTAATCTAATTATTTTTTTTTCGTCATTGCAATGGTAATGCTTTTATCTTGAACAATAATTTATATGAGATTTTTTTAGAAATATTTTCTTTATATATGAAATATTTACTATATCTTTTTCTGTTTATTTGCTACACGAAAATAACACAATAATATATTATTGGTATGAAATAAATTAGTTTCAAGTATCTGAAACAATTGCTAGATCATTTAATTTATGTTATGCATTTTTTGTTTTTACATAGAAATAATTATACGATTACGAAAAGATACCGTCATTATAATGATGTTTTCTTTTAGATATTACCTTCACTTCAATCATTTTGTATTTATGCTGCTGTGGGCGTATTTGTGACATTTTTATTACAAATCACATTTTTTACTGCCTGTTTTACCTTGGATGCTAGGAGAATAGAACGGAAAAGAAATGGGATGTTACCATGTATCGTGCATGAAAACTTTACGCCCAAGTCATTAGACATCAGCAGTGCAATTTCCTGGAAATTTATAAACTTTTTGTATTCGAAGATAGTATTGACTACGCCTGGGAAAATTATTATAGTATTAATTACTCTTGTAACAATGTCTATAAGCATTACCGGTTTGCTTCGATTGCAACAATGGTTTGATCCAACATGGTTGTTACCGAAAGAATCGTACTTGAACGAATATATAGCTCTCCGATATCAAGTATTTCCTGATCAAGGATTTAATGCCTTTGTCCTTATGGGAGATGATATTGATTACTCCTCTGAATTTCCTAAGATAATATCTATGACAGAACGCTTACAGAATGCGTCTTTTATACAAACCATAGAACCTTGGCCGATTGATTTTGCGAAATTCGTGTCAACGTATTATACCACAGGTTATTTATCGTAATATTTATTTCGGTCGTTCGTCTTAAAAGTGGAGTTAATGTATTTCTAAGGAAGATGTGTTTCTGAAATTTTGAATTAATTTATATTCAGAATTTACTTAAATTTAGAGAAGAATGGACTTCATACAAAACTTTTAAGACGAACAGATCATTCGATTAATTAACTAAGTTTGTAAATTAATTGAATATTTTTCTTTTTTTTCGTTAGATTTAAGGACTACGAAGATCGCAGACGACGAATTCCACCACTATCTGTCGAAATTTCTTTTTAGTCGAGGTGGTGGTAAATATCAAAGAAATTTCTTTTTTAACGAAAAGTTAAGATGTGGTAGGGATGCCCCACGAATCATATCAGCAACCATTGACTTCAACTTTAGACAATTTAAGAGACCTGACGAATGGGTTCCAGCGATGGATAATAGTAAACTCTTAACGAACGAAGCGCAAATTTATGGATACGTAACGGTGTGGAGTAAAATGTTTGCACCTTGGACTGCCGACAAACTAATCGGTCAAGAAGTATCGCGAAACATCATCTTGGCATTAATCTGCGTTATGGGTACCACAACGTTCCTCATAGCTGAAGTGCAGACTTGTTGTTGGATCTTACTCTGTGTACTTCTCACGCTACTAAACGTTTGTGGCTATATGTATTTCTGGGGACTAACGATAGACGTAGTGTCCTGTATTGGTGAGTGTAGTTTTTTACTTTGACTTCGTGATTCATGGTTTTTGTTAATCTGTTTATGCCAGAGATAAATATGTACATATACATCTATTGCATATATGTGTACGTACACAATAAGAAGGAAAGATTTATCTATTTAGTAAAATAGAAAAGAAAATTTTTAATAAAATTCTGATATGAAATAAATCATAATATTAGTTGCTTTCCATTTACCTCAAAACTCAGATAATTCTCACTTGTGACGTCATAACTCAGTTAAATGCACGTTCTTTTTGCTGGCAAGTGAGATTCAACTGAGTTTTTATCCACAATCGAGACCATGTGCTTTTAATGAATCTAATAAACTCACATTAAAAAAGTCAGGCTATGGACCTGTATTATTATGTGATAGCTTTGTCACCAAAATAAGCAGGTAAATACAAAATAACATATCTTACCTGAGTATAAAATACTCACATAACACATAACTGAGTGACTCAGATCACTTTAGTGTAAATGGAAAGCAACTATTGTCTTCATTTTATAACATATTGAGTAAATTCTTTACGGACATCATCCTATTCTAGGAAAAATATTGTTATTGTGACAACGACTTCCCGCTGTATAAAGACTAATATGAAAGGATATTTATATTACAAGATCACGAGATCGCGTGCAAAGTACGAATCCGAGAGCAAATTTTCATTCTCAATTCTCATTTCAATCTTTGTGAGGCTAAAAAATTAAATATCATTTCATTATAATATTATTAAATTGTACATAATACATGTATATACATATACACACGAGTTCTTGTTACATTAAAGGGAGTTCTCTTATAACATCATTTAAACAATGAAAGAAACGAACTTCTTTCATTGCTAATCAAACAATTTCGTCCCGATTCAATAAGAATTCTTCACAGGTCTCGAGCTGGCTGTTGGTTTAAGTGTGGATTACGCGGCACACGTCGCACACGCTTTCCTGAATGCTGAGTCGCGAGAAGATGACGATAATGCTTGCAGGACCCGAACATTAACCGCAGTCAGGCACATCGGCGCAGCGGTCGCATATGGCGCGGGTTCAACATTTCTCGCCATCTCGCTTCTGGCTTTTTCGACGTCCTACGTGTTCGTCGCTTTCTTCCGGATATTCTCTTTAGTAATTATGTTCGGGCTCTGGCACGGGCTGATTCTGTTGCCAGTCATATTGAGCACTATTGGGCCGCAGAGTTTACGTGTGACACAACAACCGCAACCGATGTCCGAGAAGGCCATTGCTGCGGCCGATGATGAAGATTGAAGCGGAAATATGGATAATTGTTTAGGCAATCATGTTTCTTTATCAATAATATTTATTTTTGGTTCAATAAACATACAAAATTATTACACTATCCGTACTATTAATCACACATTTATACAAAAATAATAATTAATAATAATAATAATAATGATAATAATACGTCTGATAACTTAAAAACGGCATTATTTATAGACTTGTGTATATATATATGTATATATAATATATTAAGATTAAAAAATTAAGAAATATTTAAAAAAACAAGTACAAAATAATGTAGCAAGGTTGATATAGATTTATTATCAATTATCATCGATCGGAAAGGACCATGACTATTATAAACGTAACGTAATCATGTTTTGCTGGATGCGTTTATCCTTTATGTATAATCATAATTAATATTGATGACATAAAAATGAGCGGCGAGGGAGCGACCTCGGGATTGATTGGCAAGCTCCCTCCGCTGTTTCTCAGTCTTGCACAATCCACCTAACATTCGTTCAGCCATTCGTTCCTGCAACCCCGTCTCCTATGTTTCTTTTTCACAAATTGTTCGTGGCCTCAATCCGACGGATTTCCGATTGACGGCGACAATAGGAAAGGGGGATGCACAATTTGGACAAGACGCATAGAAAGGCGGGGAATATAATAGACACCCAGCTATTCGTACTCATTCGCACGCTATAGCGTACATCGGAAACACTTTCGGAGACGCGCACGTTGTCTCCACATTCAATCATACGACGGTAATTAGACTGCCGGGGGGCAGCAAAGCCACGCATGTGTAAACGATACGATGGTTTTAATTTCATCGTTAGATTAAAATTAAGTAATTTTTATTTATTTACTAGCTGGTTACCCGGGCTTCGCCCGGGAGGACATAAATTTTCCGAAAAATTTCTGATACCGGTTTCCAAAAAGATCGGTAATGAAAAATTATACACCTTATGGTACTCCCCGGGAAATTCTACCCTAGTTTTATATACAATTCTTTAAGATTTGATCAATTATTTGCCGAAAAATTGGGAAAATTTTGGACACCGGTTCCCAAAAAGATCGGTAACGAAAAACTATACACTCTATAGCACTCCCCGGAAAATTCTACCCCTGTTTCATATATAATGCTTTAAGATTCGGTGGAAAACTGTAGATTTGCATAGCGGACAAACATACAAACAAACATACATTCATTTATATATATACTAGCTGGTTACCCGGGCTTCGCCCCGGAGGACATGTGTAATAAGACACAAAAATAGTCTCTTCCTCTCTCTCTTTCCGTCTCTCTTTCCCCCCCTCTCTCTCTCTCTTTCTTTCTCTCCCCCTCTCTCTCCCTCCCCCCTCTCTCTTTCTCTCCCCCTCTCTCCCTCCCTCTCTCTCGCTCTCTCTCTCTCCCCCCTCTTTCTCTCTCTCTCCCTCTTTTTCTCTTTCTCTCTTTCTCTCTCCCTCCCTCCCTCTCTCTCTCTCTCTCTCTCTCTCTCTCTCTCTCTCTCTCTCTTCCTTCTCTCTTTTTCTCTAAAATGCTATAAATTGAAAAATATTACTTTTTTATCTACTGAAGTTCAATTCCGTCATATACAATTCTTTGAGATTCACTCAATTATTTCCTAAAAATTTGGAAAAATTTTGTAACCGATTTCCAAAAAGATTGGTAACAAAGAATTATACAGTTTATAGCACTCCTTGGGAAATTTTACCCCTGTTTTATATACAATTCTTTAAAATTCGTCAAACTTCTGATACCGGTTTTCAAAAAGATCGGTAACGAAAAATGATATACTTTTTATAGCACTCCTCGGAAAATTTAAACCTTGCTTTATGTACAATTCTTTGAGATTCGATTATTCGGAACCGGTTTCCAAAAAGATCGGTAACAAAAAATAGTACACTTTATAACACTCCCCGGGAAATTCTACTCCTTCTTCATGTACAATTTTTTGAGATTCAATTAATTATTTTCCAAAAAATTTGAAAAATTAAAAAAACCGGTTTCCGAAAAGATCGGTAACAAAAACTGTACACATCATGGCGCTTCCCAGAAAATTCTACCTCTACTTCATATACAATTCTTTAAGATTCGGTCAATAAACTCCCAAAAAATTAAAAAAATTTCGATACCGGCTTCCAAAAAGATCGGTAACGAAAAATTATACACTTTATAGCACTCCCCGGAAATTTCTACCCCTGTTTGATCTATAATTCTTTGAGATTTGGTGAATTATTTCCCGAAAATTTGAAAGAATTAGAAAAACCGGTTTCCAGAAAATCGGTAACGAAAAACTATACACATAGTGGCACTCCCCGGAAAATTCTACCCCTATTTCATATACTTTTGACAAAAATTCGGTTTAGGGGTTTGGGCTGGGCGTTGATGAGTCAGTCAGTCAGTCAGTCAGTCAGGACATCTTCCTTTATATATATAGATAGAGATATATTAATGATATATTTATTATTAATTTGTAAATATGTATGATTCTTAGTTTATCGAGAGATACGGTTAATTAAAGTTGTAAATTGCAAATTATCTAGTAACATTTAAATTAAATTTTAAAATAATCAGAATGAGATAATAATGATCATATCTTTTAATATTTATTCACATGCGATATTTTCATTTGAATGTGAAATATGCGCGAAATACGAAACGAATGTGTCAACCATCATTCACATTATTATGGTTAAAGCCAACGAAAGTGTTATCAAACATCAGCATAATTCGAGTTTATAAAATGTGCAATATGCACTTTATGCACATATTTTTTTTTTACAAGGAAAGGTCCTCAACTTGGAAATTGAAGAAATTATGAAACTTGGGCAATACATAGAGGATGTCCTCTAATACCTAATAAGCTTTTTTTCGCTGCTCGAATTTACCTTGAAAAGGTAAAATCAATCCTTGGAAGTTAGCCTATTTTTCGTTTTCATTTTATTATTCATCAATAAAAGAAAGTATAGAGCAATATTTTATAGAGAAAACTTATTTTTTAAATAAGATTTAATAATTAAAAAACTTATTAATGAGAAGTTATATAAAATATGTAAACAAAAAAGCAAAAAAAAAGCGGTAATAAAACCTGCACGGTTTTTTTAAGCGTGAATACAAAAGACAATTTTTGTATTATTACAAGAGTATTATGCGAATTATTATTATTAAACTTGTATTGTAAGTGCAACGGAAACTTTCCTCCTGTGGATGAATTAATCATAATTAAAATGTAATTAAAAGAAAATTGCGATTATAAAGTAAAGTTTATAATTTTCCTTCAAAATTTGTACACGGCGAAACTATAATGTGGTCAAATTTCAATGAGCCTTTGAATTATCATCCCGAAACAATTCGGACTCTGATGTATATCTAGATTGGAATGCAAATTAAATCACAAAAATTTGTAATTAAATTTTGTTACAATCTCAAAATATCTTTTCCTCCAATACAATATTTCATAATATACAACATACGTAACGAAATATTAAAAGAGTAATGAGAGAGAGAGAGAGAGAGAGAGAGAGAGAGAGAGAGAGAGAGAGAGCTTCTGCATGAAATAAATGCTTTCAAGCGTGCACAGTCAATTAAATCTCATTTTTTCATTGTAAAACTCTCAATAAAGGGATAAATGGGACTTTTGTTCCAGATAAATTTTTATATACCGCCAGTTTCTTCAAGTTTGTACCGCACGATCTTTTTCTTCCTTATTAAATGACAGTCATAGAAATGTGTAAAAGTATGAACAAAAGTAAATTCAGTTTTTTTTCAGTTTACACGAAAAATTTTATTATTTATACGAATCAGTTAAAATTGATGTTCCAATTTAATCGACTCGTTTGCGGTTTGACTGATCCACAGGTAATTCACAGCGACGAGGATAGGATGTGGATGACAAAAAAACCGGACATAATTTTATGCCCAACTGGCGATGGCTATCCTGACGTGATTCGTATACGGAATGCTCATCGAAACGACGTCGAAACTGTACTTCCTTCCATGGTTTTTACGCCCCTGTGGTTGCATGTCAAGACGTGCAATTCTAGCCAGTATATTGTATACACTAGTGTATATGCAGCTGTTACGAATGTCTGTTTTTTGGAAATTTTCCTTATACGTAACATTGTATTGCATTCTGACTTGCATATGCACAATTGCTGCAGTAAGATATTCTATTTCTATCATAAATCAGCTGATCTAGTCAAGAGAGTAAAAATGAAAAAGAATATTGTGATACTGATATATTGTGTGCTATATATATGTATAAAAAATCTTTGCAGAAAAATAAATGCATCTAATGAGACATTTGGTTTATTTACTCTGTATTATACCCAATTGGTTCAAACGTTTATTTTAAAATAAGAAAATCTTTAAAAAATTAGTTGAATCACAAATACAGTGCGTATAATTAATATGAAACTTTCGACACGACAATTTTTAATTGAAATGTAAAGGATTTGAATTTCAATCACGTCCTCTCTTTTAATCCAGTGGAAAGCACAACTTACCCAGCAAACACACAGAATACACCGAGTAAGGAATTTGATAAATTGTCGCCAAGATGGCATCAAATTCGGTTCCGACAATATATCAGTTCACACAATATATCGGTTCCGAATTTGATGCCATCTTGGCAACAATTTGCTATCAAAT
The DNA here is from genome assembly GCA_030770255.1 of Temnothorax ravouxi. NCBI lineage: Eukaryota > Metazoa > Arthropoda > Insecta > Hymenoptera > Formicidae > Temnothorax > Temnothorax ravouxi. The sequence continues at coordinate 40,993 of JASTWP010002140.1, read as the reverse complement.
TCCTTACTCGGTGTATTCTGTGTTTGCTGGGGATATCTTGCGTCTATGCAACTTGGCTCCTGGATGGTCACCGCGGCCATATTGAATTCTTACTATCGAGGCGAGGAAAACACCCAATTTTGTCGTGCATGCCATTTTCAAATAAAAGATATTTTAATAAAACATCACTATAGATCGTTTCAGAACACTTCCGAAATTGACCGAAAACTACCCTTTTTTCTCGACAATAAACAGCCATAAAACGAAGCCTAAACATACGGGAAAACAGCCGTTTAACGACTATCGAAATAAGGAGGTGAAAACGTTCCTTCCGCATGCAAATCTTACTTTTCGGTCAATTTTACAATTTTACGATTTTCACGAATACGTTAAACGTTAGAGCACAAGTACAGAACGAATAATAAAGAAATAGCATGCACGACAAAATAGGTTGTCAACATGTCACAAAGGACAGAATTCTCCATTAGAGAGAGTTCTATTATTTCTGCCGCGACGCGCGACGCGACGGTACATACGTCGCCACCAACGCAGAGTTTTCGGTTTAGGGACCAGGAGCCTTAAATAAGGAATAATTTTTAGCAATAATCGATGGCTATAAATAATATCTGTTGTATTTACTTTAATAATGTCAACGCTATTGTGGAATTTATTTGAAATCATCACAGAATTATTGATGCTTAATAATAAATTCAAAGAAAAAACTTGATGGAGAATGATACCGACTTTTAAGGTATACTAATAATGCACAGAATTGTACACTGAGAAAAGAAAGCTGCTGCTTCAATTAAAGTGCTATCACAGGGTGCCCCAGTAATTAAATTATTGGTCTAATAATTCAGATATTGAGTCTATAATAATAATAGAATTGAATAAACTGTACTTATGTTTTTGAAACCCCGTGATAGCACTTTAATTGAAGCAACAGCTTTTTTTTCTCAGTGTATCGATTCCATTTCAATATTATATAGTCCCATTAGACCATAATAGGAAAATTATTGTGCATCAATGTCTTTCAAATTCTATTTTGCAGCGAGAAAGATTTAATAATTTAATCAAAACAATGGTATGGATAAGGATTCGGTTTAAGAGAAAGACCTGAGACTACGGAGAGACGCACACGGGAAACTTCGATATAGAGCTGGTAGTCTCTTCTCTAAAGAGGAGATGAGGAAAACTTCGTAATATTGATCTTTGATTCAGGAACAACACGATGACTATCTGCTAGATATTCGATGAACAAATCAATTGGTTGAAATCCAAGCAATAAGGAAGATGTACAAGCCGGAAAATGGACTTTCAGTGCAGATGTATAATATTCTTGCGAAAAATGTTAATCTATAATGCGCATGAGATGACACCACGGTCAAATAGCCAATACGAGGTATTTATGGATTAGCCAATTGAAACCAAGATTCTTTGCATATCATTTGCAAGTCATTTACTCGCTTATTAACATTGTCTGATTGCATGACAAGTGAAATATGGACGTGAATAAGTGAACAAATTAGTGAGCTGAATAAATTTGCTTAGTATTCATTTTTTTTATCATTAAATCTCGAATTCCAACTAATTACTGAATTGAGAATTTGTCTCAATGCTTTATTTAACGAATTGTTTGATGTTATATTTAATATATCTTTTAGAGTCTCCAATGGCAGGTGTGGAGAGTCATTCGATGAGAGAGAGAGATTGATTGATTGATTGATTAATGTATTATGCCCGAGCAAAGCTAAAGGGCAAAGAAAGCACAACATTGCAATATAAAACAAACTAAATAATACATTGCATCATGTACACGCAACTTAAAACTATACGCAACTTAATACTAGGAAAAAATAACAGAAGACGATTAATCAAACACAGCTTAGAACTAACCGCAGCTTAATACATACTTAATACTAGAAAAAATGAAAGAAAGAAAAGAGAGAAAGAGAGAGAGAGAGAGAGAGAGAGAGAAATATTACGATTTTACGTAATCTCTTTCCTTATACAATACTTGTGATGAATGTACATATTAGCGCGACAACAGTGAAGGCCGCGCGAGAATGGCCCACGTGTGTTTTACATGTTGCCCGTGTGTCTCTCGACGTGAGTCTGGATCGCGCGCCGGCGTGGCTAGCGCTCAGTCCTCTCTAATCAGCACAAGTGTAATAATCGCGTATCAATAAAGTGCGTATACTACAATACTGATATTAGTTTTATAGTTTTATTGTATTTCAATCAATGTTACTTTGTAATTTGATGTGAACACTTTTACAAATGATCTGATGATAAACTTAGTTACTGTAGTAAACGTAACATTCGTCATAATTCCGTAAATTATTATTATTGAAGAACTATTAAATTGCAATTTAAGTTAAAAATTGCACTGATACACTGTTGGAAAATTTGTGTTAAATATAACATAAATCATGCACATGTCCAAAACGGTCCATTCAAATTTTTGTGTTAATTTAACATAATATGGATGTGTTAAGTGGTAACACTGATATTATGTTAAAATATTTCAACAGAAAGGAAATGTAATTCTGATCGTAATTTGAAGTTAATTATGTGTACAATTAACATAACTTTTATGTTGAAGTTGAGATTGTAAGATAAAATCAACAGTCTATATCTGTAAATTTTTATTCCTACTTCTTTTATAGAGTAAAATCAACATTCTTTTTCTGTAAATTTTAACACATTTAATAAATACGTTCAAATTGTGTTACTTTAACATATTTTTTAAGTTATTTTAATTATTTTACATTTTGAATTTGTAAAATTCAATTAACATAGCAGGCATATGTTAAATCTACACACGTATGTGTTGATTATTTATTTACACAAAAATTTTAACAAGGTTTTTTTTAACACGACCTGTGTTTTTAACACACACAATGTATCTAACTATAACTAATATCAAGAGCACATAAAAATAATCATTCTACAGCCAAGGAAAACACTTTCTTATTTTATTTTATTTCTCTTAAATAAGTTTTCTTACAACCAAGAATATTTTCTTACCAATAGTTTTCAAATATCTTGATACAAGTCTTTGAAAACCAGAATATATATTTGTCGGATTATTTTTCGCGCCTGGTCAATAATCGATAATCGAGGATCACGTATTGAACGTTTTTGCGAAGTTGTGCGCGTCGAACGCTCCGATCGTTAACAGTAATCAGTCGGAGAGAGCAAATTGAGCAATACAGAAGCAAAATACGGAGTAACGTCGCGCGTTTGTTAACGAGTCGTGCGAGTGATCAGATTGTAAGATAGTATTAAGAGTTACGTTCGTTCGAGATACGAAACTATTCAACGAGTTATACGAGTGATCGGAATACGAGACAGAGTTAAGAGTTTATATTTGCATCGTTCGTCATAATTAACTTATATTCATTGCATCGTTTTGTCATAACTATTTGCCTAATCCTTATAACTTGCTCAGAATAAATATTCATATAACGTTAATCATTTACTCCGACTCCACAAGCATTTATTTAATCCTACATATTATTTTGAGTAAACGCAATACTTACGGCGAAACTTCCGAAAACGTCCATGCTCAGATTTAGTGTTCAGAAGTTGCTAAACTTTGGAGACGCAAAAAATCCTTTTGGTACATGTTTTTTTTATCTAAAAGGAACCTATTTACAAAGTTTCACCTAAATCGGAGCACGGACGTTTTTGGAAGAACAGCCGTACTTATAATGACTTTATAATAGATTTGCGAATTGCGAATTGCGGAGTATTTGATAAGGTTATATATCCACAAATCTACCATGATGAAGTCATTGTAAAAATTACATTTACTCAAAACAATATTCTTGACTTTTGGGTCAAGATATTTGAAAACTATTTGTGATATAGTAATTAAGGCGTGATACTAGCTTGAGGATACAGGGCCCAATAAATGGTTCCCGTTTAGATTGCCAGTCATGCGGTTACGGCAGTGAGCGCGAACAGGCACGTGTATCGAAAACGCGGAGCCGAATAAAAAGCGTTTCTAAACTACTGCCGTGCCTGTTGCTCGAGATCCTGACTCCAGTCTATTACATATTAGTAAGAAAATATTTTTTGTTTTAAGAAAACTTTTTTATAAGAAATAAAATAAAATAAGTAAGTGCTTTTCTTGGCTGTAGAATGATTGATTATTTTTCTGTGTGTATATGCGGTACAATGTAACGGTTACATAATTTTTAACCTTTGCCGCTGCCTGTGCACGATGTTTCTTTTAGTTGTTATCGAGTTGTTGTGCTGATAAAACATTCTGAAGAATTCCGATATCGATATAGTGTATATAATTAAGATCTGCCGATATACTTTGCTCGACTTTGTATCACTTTAAATTCGTTTCGATTTTTCAGTGTATTTATCAAATATCCTATTAATAATCCTTTTTAGATTAAAAAAAGTTTGGCCATTTCGTCCATGAAAAAACTCTACTCTTTCTTTTTATTATTCAATATAAAGAAAAATTAATCTATCGAATATCTAATCTGTCGCACGTTCTATGATTTCAAATTAACTCTAACACTGATGAAGACCGTATTCAAGGCCGAAACGTCTGTATTATTTATTGTTTATAATATAAAATTTGAGCAATATAACACCTAGCTTGTTCACCAGTCTATTATTAAATATTGAAATATTGAATTATTTATAAGTTGTATCCAACAAATTATCAAAAGTTGCGCTTTGCAGACCTCTGCTATGTGATACCAGAGGTCACTTCAGATGATCTGCAGCAAAGAATTATTGCAATCAGGTCAGGCCAGGTCAGGCATCTCACAGGCTCGCCTTTTATACTAGCGCGGGATGTTTTTTTATTACGAGAAAGTACTGGCGCATGGTACTCCATGGTAGCCGCTTCGCGGCAGTGCGCGTTACTGACGCTCGCGTCGTTAACGTCTATATTAGATAACCACCAAAACTCCATAAACTCGTTGAGTCACATCTCCTAAAAATAACGTTGAGGTCATATGGGGTCCAGTGGAACCCAACTTCTTTTTTTTCTCTTAAAAGTATACTATTTTGAGAGTAAAACGCAGGAAATTTTTTTGCTCTATCTCAAAAAATTTGGATGAATATTGACCCCACAACAGTTGCCATTGGCGTTCTTTTTGATGTATCGACTCAAACCTTGAACTGGAATTTAGTTTATGACTTCCTCTTTATAATCCAATAATTTAAAAAATTTTTTTATGTTAAAAAAACGCGAAAAAAAAAATTTTTTTTTGAGAAATTTGACTCTTTTCACAAAGATATTCATCAAAATTTTTTGAGATAGAGCAAAAAAACTTTGTGCGTTTTACTCTCAAAATAGTATACTTTTAAGGAAAAAAAAACTGTGGTCAACTGGACCCCATGTGACCTCAACGGGTTAAACGTTTAGTTAACGGCTATTAGTTATCCATCAGAGCTCCATTAAACATCTATGGTTAATCTAGTATATATACTGTATATAAAGTAATATTTAAAATTAATAATTTTAAATTATCTAAAAATTTAAATTTACTTATTAAACTTAATCAATAAATATTGATCTGTTAGAAACATTATGTATATAAATCTATTATACATCCATAATATTCCATAATAGACGTCTAGGTTAATGGATGTCTATTATGGATTTGTAGAAGCTATGGAGGTTGTGTGGACGTCTAATGGATGTAATGTTCGATCCGTGTGAAGTATTACGTACGAGTGATCTGAATCACTCAGTTATGTGAGTATTTTATACTTAGGTAGTAGGATATGTCATTTTGTATTTATCTGCTTATTTTGGTGACAAAGCTATCACATAATAAGGTCCATAGTCTCACTTTTATAATGTGAGTTTATTAGATTCATTAAAAGTGAGACTATGGACCTTATTATGTGATAGCTTTGTCACCAAAATAAGTATATTAAAGCACATGGTCTCGATTGTGGATAAAAACTCAGTTGAATCTCATTTGCCAGCATGTAAAAAGAACGTGCATATATATTTAAATGAGTTATGACGTCACAAGTGAGAATTATCTGAGTTTTTGTGTAAATGGAAAGCAAGTATTATACGGCGCGGCGCACGGCGATTTCAAATTGCCATTGACCTTTCAGACGAGCGATTTCAATCGCGCCGACTATAGTCGCTACGCTGGATAATGCATCGATCTTCTCTCATCATGATCAAGGAGGAAATGGAGCTGCACGAGGTTCGTGCCAAGAGGCTGGTGTGCCGTAGATTTCGGTACACCCTACCGGAACGCATATCCAAGACGGTGGAACATTTTTTTTATCGGTAAGTGCCTTGCCTCGGAATCTTTCCAGTCAACACACAGAGCATAAGTTACATTACCGTAGTGAAAACATTTTTTATATTTTCTCAGAAATTTTGTAAGAATTGAGACTTGTAAAAAATTCTGGAAAAATAAATAAAATTTCTCAGATACTTCCAGAAAATTGGGGAAGGATTTTCGGAATACTTCGGTATTTGTATGTATGACAATTTTTGATAAATTGATAAACATACTTTTTCATATTTACTCAGATTTTTACAAAGATGTATTGGCAGAAAAATCTAAAGTATTTTATTATTATTTTGTCTGAGTTTTTCTGAAAAACGTTCCAATATAAAAAGATCTGAAAAATTCTGAGCACACATTCTGAGAAAGTCTGAAAACTTTTATAGAAATTCGGATTAATTAATAATATGAAAAATTCTGTTGTGAGACTATTTTCCATCAGGGTACATTTATATGGTTTCGTACTCAACAACCATGTGCATGTGTGTTATATTACATTTAACATTGTAGTACATTTACATTGTCAAGTGAGAAATTATAAAGTAGATGTAATATGTTACTAATACTCTGGGTTTCAACGAGCTGACATCCCAGACAGCACGCATATCCAAAATCGGGACGTAAGACGTCTTTTAGACATTATACCACAAGATGTCTTAAAGATGTGCCTTTAATGACCATTTCTAACAATGTAGATCAACTTTAATCTTAGTTTAACTTACTTTTCATCTTTCTCTAATTCTTAGAACTAGAAAAAGATAAAAAGCAAAGAAGTGAAACATAGATTAAAGTTAATCTTTGGTAGAAATGGACATAAGACGTTTTACGTCCTGATTTTTGACACGGTGCTGTCTGGGGTGCCGTGACGAACAGTCTAACAACGGTGTAACGCCGTCGTCTTTGAGCAGGCTTGGAGTGCACATTGCCCAAAAGCCGTACAGGTGGATGCTCGGATGTCTCGTGGTAGTGCTAGTCTGCCTCTTAGGCCTGTTCCGTTTCCGTCAGGAAAAGAGTCCCATCAGGCTTTGGGTACCACCCGATTCTGACTTCGTGAGAGATACCGAATGGTTGATGTCGCATTACTCGGAGGCTTTGCGAATTGAAACGTTTATTCTAACTGGCGATAATGTCTTAGAACAGCAAACCCTTATTAAGGTAATTATTTAATACAATAGGTGATTTGTTTCAATTGATGATTGTAAATTCTCATGCAATTGATTATAACAAACTGTCAGTACTGCAGCAGAAAATATTTTTTAATCATCTGTTGCAGTTAAATGAAATTACTAAACAAATGATGACTACTCGGACACCCGAGAACATTTCTTGGACAGATGTTTGTATGAAGTAAGTATATAAAAAATTCTCATTAGAAAATAAATTCTGTATTAAATATGTTACATGAGTCTTACAAAAAACGTTTTACAAAAAATAAGGAAAATGATTAATTATACGTACCAAGGTAACCTATATGAACTTAGCACCCGACTTTCATAAAAAAAATTTTTAAATGTGCATTCGATTACACTCGGTTTGTACCCGATTGTACCACGTTATTTCGTTTGTACCTCAAAGGGGCGAAAGTTACGGGGGTTGAAAAATTATCAGAACCCCACTTTGAGATGCAATAATCTTCCAAATGTATTTTACCAAGGTAATATCTATTTACCCAAGGTAATATCTATTTACAGAGTTCCTGCCATTTCTGGTTCTCTGTACAGACAGAAGAGACAAAGTTCTCTATTGGAAGACAATTTTTTCGATAACGATCTCACTTCTAATGTTAATCAAACATTTGAGCCGTCCATTCATGTCGATAGTAATATGTATTGCGGTGTAATCGAGAGTTTGCCTATGAGTTGCCTTTTGTTTAGTATCTTGGATATATGGGATTTTGATAGCGTCAAAATTGAGAAAGATTCCACAGAAGAAATTATCACAAAGGTAAACACGGTAAAAGTGAGTCCCAGATTGGGCCACACCATGAACTTCAGTGAGCTTCTGGGAGACGTAACTCTAGATGAGAGAGGTAGAATCATTGCTGCGGCAGCCTTAAGAACTGATATGATGGTTCATGTTAATTTTCTCAATGTAGACATGGATAAAATTGGAAATAATGCGGGGACTGCTGATTGGGTGAGTTAATTCATATCAAGGCCTAAGTCATGCTTCTTAATCACTGTTTTAATATATTGAATAAATGTCCTGTAATATCTTAAAATTTATCATAAATTAAGCTTTATATTATTGAAAGTAATTAGAAATTAGATTTAAAAAAGAAAAAAGAAAATAAAGCTTTTTTTTGTATGCCTTTAATATGATTTAGGCCTTTCATTATTACAGTTTATCATGCATTTGTACGAAGATAATTTTATTGTATAACATATAATAAGGTAAACGTTCCAGTGGCCGGACACGTCCCAGTGGCCGGACCATTGGAGAAAAATATTTATTATTTATTTAAACAATTAAAAATAAAAATAATAATTATTGTAAAAAAAACTTTAATATTTAACAATTAATTGAGAAAAAGAAGTAAACCTAATTAAACATTTTTGTATTTAAAAAAATTGATTAAATAAGCATGTGTCTGTTGTTTGTCAAAATGATGACCAATCGTTAACAGATTCGTTAAGCGCAAGCATATAGCTAATAGTATAAAAATTGGATATTAAATTATATTGGTAAATAAATAATCAATTATTTAATTTTAAACATTAGTTAGAAACTCGTTTTGACGAAATTCATTCTAAAAATCACGATTAAAACGATAATTTTGAGTGTCCGGATACTTGTACATTAAAAATATTAGTATTCCCAATCGCCGGACGCATGTGCAAACGCAATTTGTTAAAATATAAGAGGTTAGTGTCATGCAGTGTCGCTTGGAATCGATAGATTTTTGCGGTAAGTGTAATAATTACATGTTTTTAAAGGCATTTAATTGCCTGTGAGACTTTTTAAAACTACTCACCGACAATTTATCTTCATTTACGAATGTTAAAATAAGTTATTAATTCATAATAGCTATTGTTATAATAATAAAAGTCAAAATTTATTTTTTATAACCTCATTGAGCATGTGGAAAGTCTTTTTAAAATTATGAATAAATATATTAGAGATTAAAAGATTATTCATTTGTGTAACAATATTTTTCATCAGAATACTAATTTTTTAATCGGTCGGACACTGGGACAAGTTATGTCCGGATACTAGGCCATAACCTATTTCAGATGTCCGGCCACTGGGACAAGTTATGTCCGTATACTAGGCCATAACCTATTTCAGCTGTCCGGCCACTGGGACAAGTATGTCCGGACACTAAGCCACAACCTATTTCAGCTGTCCGGCCATTGGTACATTGACACGCTCCATTATTTATGTAAATATTAAATTATTAATTGATATATGTAAGTTAAAATAATTTTTCCCTGCTTAAGGGAATCTTAAGTTTTCGAATGAATACAAATATTTATATTAAACATCTTTCTAAATATTATAAATTGTATTATTTATGACAAATCATGCTTAACCGTCCGGCCACAGGGACGTTTACCTTACTGATATCATCAGAAGATCGTCATTTTTATTTTGATGTCGCTATCTATATCTTATTGCTTAATACATTACATATATTTCTATTGTAGTAATATTAAAAATATTAAGAATAAAATTTATAAGATGTCTGTTTTCTTTGATTTATGAGATTGTTATTTTTATTATCAGGTACAGTATAATAGTCTTTATTATATTTGCAAATTACTCAGAATTTTATTTTAATCCATAATATTAAACCTTATTCATATAATGAACAAATAATAATTAACTTAGAATAAAAACCCAGTCAGTCATATCTAGGCAACAGAAGACGTATTGAAATGGGAATCAGCTTACCTAGAAAATATAATGAATTTTTCGAACCAACTGCAAAACGAGAGAAATATAAATAATTCCTTGAAGCTTTATTACGAAGCTGGTAGAAGTTACGGAGATATTTCTGGAAAATCCATATTTCAAGATATAGATAAATTGGTTGTAGGAAGTGCATTAATGTTTTTGTACGTCTTAACGATTTTGTCAAATCAGAATTGGGTAGAATGGCGGGTACGTATGACTATTACGAGAGTAACAATTGTTGAGTGATTCGGTACTTCTGTTTAGTGAAAGTTCTTCATCTTTCCGCAGTTTTGTCTCACTGGTACCGGTCTTTTGTGCGTGGGTGCTGCGTTTATATTTGCGGTGGGAATATGCTCTCTAATCGGAATTCCGTACGGTCCAGTGCATACGTCATTACCATTTTTGCTCTTGGCTTTAGGGATAGACGATATTTTTGTACTTAATGCATCTTGGAAACAGATACATACCGATGAATCAAACTTAAATAAGCCATTAACAGAAAGAATTGGACTTGCATTAGGTCATGCCGGTTCTGCTATCAGTTTTACTTCACTTACGGATGTCGTGGCATTTATCATCGGTGCTTCTACAGTATGTACAGTAATTGTAATATATATATGTGAATGCATGATGTTAATCATTGTGACCAATTCACAATTTTATATTATTTATTTTATTTTAATTATTTTTGTTTATATTTATTCGGATATTTATATTTACATTTTAAACGGAAATATATATATATATATATATATGTATATAATAAATATTATTTTCAGTTAAGTAATCTAATTGTTTTTTTCTCGTCATTGCAATGGTAATTCTTTTATCCTAAACAATAATTTATATGAAATTTTTAAAGAAATACTTTCTTTATATATGAAATATTTACTATATCTTTTTCTGTTTATTTCTACACGAAAATAACACAATAATATATTATTGGTATGAAATAAATTAGTTTCAAGTATCTGAAACAATTGCTAGATCATTTAATTTATGTTATGCATTTTTTGTTTTTACATAGAAATAATTATACGATTACGAAAAGATACCGTCATTATAATGATGTTTTCTTCTAGATATTACCTTCACTTCAATCGTTTTGTATTTATGCTGCAGTGGGCGTATTTGTGACATTTTTATTACAAATTACATTTTTTACTGCCTGCTTTACCTTGGATGCTAGGAGAATAGAACGGAAAAGAAATGGGATGTTACCATGTATCGTGCATGAAAACTTTACGCCCAAGTCGTCAGACATCAGCAGTGCAATTTCCTGGAAATTGATAAACTTTTTGTATTCGAAGATAATATTGACTACCCCTGGGAAAATTATTATAGTACTAATTACTCTTGTAACAATGTCTATAAGCATTACCGGTTTGCTTCGATTGCAACAATGGTTTGATCCAACATGGTTGTTACCGAAAGAATCGTACTTGCACGAATATATGGATCTCCGATTTCAAGCATTTCCTGATCAAGGATTTAATGCCTTTGTCCTTATGGGAGATGATATTGATTACTCCTCAGAATTTCCTAAGATAATATCGATGACAGAACGCTTACAGAATGCGTCTTTTATACAAAGCATAGAACCTTGGCCGATTGATTTCGCGAAATTCGTGTCAACGCATTATACCACAGGTTATTTATCGTAATATTTATTTCGCGGTCGTTCGTCTTAAAAGTGGAGTTAATGTATTTCTAAAGAAGATGTGTTTCTGAAATTTTGAATTAATTTATATTCAGAATTTACTTAATTTAGAAAAGAATGGACTTCATACAAAACTTTTAAGACAAACAGATCATTCGATTAATTAACTAAGTTTGTAAATTAATTAAATATTTTTCTTCTTTTTGTTAGATTTAAGGACTACGAAGATCGCAGACGACGAATTCCACCACTATCTGTCGAAATTTCTTTTTAGTCGAGGTGGTGGTAAATATCAACGAAATTTCTTTTTCAACGAGAAGTTTAGATGTGGTAGGAATGCCCCACGAATCATATCAGCAACCATTGACTTCAACTTTAGACGATTTGAGGGACCTGACGAATGGGTTCCAGCGATGGATAACAGTAAACTTTTAACGAACGAAGCGCAAATTCATGGATACGTAACGGTGTGGTGTGTAATGTTTGCACCTTGGACTGCCGGCAAACTAATCGGTCAAGAAGTATCGCGAAACATCATCTTGGCATTAATCTGCGTTATGGGTACCACAACGTTCCTCATCGCTGAAGTGCAGACTTGTTGTTGGATCTTACTCTGTGTATTTCTCACGCTACTAAACGTTTGTGGCTATATGTATTTCTGGGGACTAACGATAGACGTAGTGTCCTGTGTTGGTGAGTGTAGTTTTGTACTTTGACTTCGTGATTCAAGGTTTTTGTTAATCTGTTTATGCAAGAGATAATATGTACATATATACACCTCTTGCGCATATATGTGTACGTACATAATAAGAAGGAAAAATATTTAGTAAAATAGAAAAAAAAATTTTAAATAAAATTCTGGATTTGCAATAAATCATAATATTGTCTCAATTCCCGCTGCATAAAGACTAAGATAAAAGGATATTTATATTGCAAGATCACGAGATCGCGTGCAAAGTACGAATCCGAGAGCAAATTTTCATTCTCAATTCTCATTTCATTCTTCGTGAGGCTAAAAAATTAAATATCTTTCCATTATAATATTATTAAACTGTACATAATACATGTATATACATATACACACGAGTTCTTGTTACATTAAAGCGAGTTCTTTTATAACATATTATTTAAACAATGGAAGAAACAAACATTTTTTATTGCTAATCAAACAATTTCGTCCCATTTCAATAAGAATTCTTCACAGGTCTCGAGCTGGCCGTTGGTTTAAGTGTGGATTACGCGGCACACGTCGCACACGCTTTCCTGAATGCTGAGTCGCGAGAAGATGACGATAATGCTCGCAGGACACGAACATTAATCGCAGTCAGGCACATCGGCGCAGCGGTCGCATATGGCGCGGGTTCAACATTTCTCGCCGTCTCGCTTCTGGTTTTTTCGACGTCCTACGTGTTCGTCGCTTTCTTCCGGATATTCTCTTTAGTAATTATGTTCGGGCTCTGGCACGGGCTGATTCTGTTGCCAGTCATATTGAGCACTATTGGGCCGCAGAGTTTACGTGTGACACAACAACCGCAACCGATGTCCGAGAAGGCCATTGCTGCGGCCGATGATGAAGATTGAAGCGGAAATATGGATAATTGTTCAGGCAATCATGTTTCTTTATCAATAATATTTATTTTTGGTTCAATAAACATACAAAATTATTACACTATCCGTACTATTAATCACACATTTATACAAAAATAATAATTAATAATAATAATAATAATAATGATAATAATACGTCTGATAACTTAAAAACGGCATTATTTATAAATTTGTATATATATATATATATATATATATATATATATATATATGTATATATAATATAATAAGATTAAAAAATTAAGAAATATTTTTAAAAACAAGTACAAAATAATGTAGCAAGGTTGATATAGATTTATTATCAATTATCATCGATCGGAAAGGAACATGACTATTATAAACGTAACGTAATCATGTTTTGCTGGATGCGTTTATCCTTTATGTATAATCATAATTAATATTGATGACATAAAAATGAGCGGCGAGGGAGCGACCTCGGGATTGATTGGCAAACTCCCTCCGCTGCCTCTCTCAGTCTTGCACAATCCATCTAACATTCGTTCAGCCATTCGTTCCTGCAACCCCGTCTCCTTTGTTTCTTTTTCACAAATTGTTCCTTTCGACTCTTGTGGCCTCAATCCGACGGATTTCCGATTGACGGCGACAAGAGGAAAGGGGGATGCACAATTTGGACAAGACGCATAGAAAGGTGGGGAATATAATAGACACCCAGCTATTCGTACTCATTCGCACGCTAGCGTACATCGGAAACACTCTCGGAGGCGCGCACGTTGTCTCCACATCCAAGCATACGACGGTAGTTAGACTGCCGGGGGGCAGCAAAGCCACGCATGAACGATACGATGATTAAGTTATTACACATCTTCTTAGTTAAGTTTCAATTTTACAAATCGGGATTCGTATATTCCATAATTGATGAGGAACCATCGATACAAGAATAATAATAATAATAATATTTACTTAGCAAAAAACGTGCCGATCGGTAATTGTGGCGAATGACGCGTGATGTGAGCACAGTTATAGTTGCGTTAAAAGACGGGGGTGTCGAGGTACTGGAGAAGATTCAGGGTTGGAGGAGCTCGGGCTCGGGAGACAAAGGACGGCGAGGATCCGCAAATGGGTCGATACACCGGCCGGGGGATGTGATACGCGAAGGGGAGAGTAGGCTAAACTCGAGGACGACGGTGACTGAGGGCGTTGGACACTGTGAGGGAATCTGCTCGCCGGGGATTTCAAGGTACACGCACTTGAGGGGGTACACCGTGGGAAAGACACTCAGGGCAGACAGACACCGACATAGAGACTAGGCTACCGACTATACGTTAATATCTATCTAAACGTTTAATTAGCGTACGCACCGCGTACACATCCGGTACGCCCGCACACATCTCGCCTTTCGCGCGTGCAATCGATTTGCGGAGGGCGCGTTCAGAAGCACTCTCGCCGTGTTTCGCTTATTTTTCTTTTTTTAATCCTCTTTTTCTCTCTCTTTCTCGGCTCTCTTTTTTATTATCGTTTTATTATAATCAGCGGTCGCGTCGTAGTCGTGTCTCTTTTCTTTTCTTTCTCTCTTTTTTCTTTTTATAGTAAATGCTATGTAGTTTTTATTACTCAAGCTTATGCCCAAAAATCTACCAGAGGCACTTTGGGTTTATTAGTACCATTTGAAGTCGGCGTGCGCGGGGGAGGGCACCGCACGCCCCGTTCTCTCGTGCGCGGAACAGCGGGCGAGCTCACGCAGTTCGCGCCTCATCCTCGAGGGAAACCGCGTTGCTTCTCAGGATTGTTCCGTTGACCCGTTCGCGTCAATTAGGTTGTCATCGTCTCTCGCCTCTTTTCCCTGATCGCGCGATATTATTACCCTGTCTGGCGATGTGTCTTCGCCACCGCGTTCGATTCTACCACGTCCGTCTCTCTTTCCGACTCTCCACCCCGCCCTCCCCCCAATTCCTTTTCCAGTAAAGCCTACCCAACAACTCCGTATCTTTTACCCGCTTCCTTACCTTTCCACCACGGTCTTCCGATGTTTTTTGAGCAATAAATACTTTCTCCACGTATAACTGCACATTGAATTGACGCACAGGACACGCACACGCACACACACGCGCACACACATCGGGCAGTCGTCATTCGCTACCAGCCGTACGCATTGACAGAATGTCACAATGTTAAACGCAAGAGCTGCGAGCTCGAAGAAAGCGTCGTCCGGTTTCGAATCACATTAGCTCCCTCATCCTCCCCCAAGAGAGTATGTAAAATCATACCAGGATCAGGCACTCTGTAGATCGGACTTGTCGTCCAATTTACAGACAACGTGGTGTGATTTGGCAATTTGTGCGTAAAGGGAATGAACAGTTGATCAGACAGCTTTGTTCATCGATGCCAGCGACCCTTCGATAATGAGAGCATCCAAATATGAGATTCCGAAGAGGCGTGTGTTGTGCGCCTTTTCTCTCGATACTGTGCAATGCTTTCGGCTCTGAATCAAACGCACATCCATTCGCGCGGCTCACTTTCACGCACACCAATATGGCTACATCCACAGAGTTAATGTTACGCTTTTAATTAATGATTATCAATTCAATATCAATTCAATATCAATGTATTACAATCAGACAATACTCAACAGTGATCGTTATTCATTATATATTACAATAATTAAGAGTGACAACAACATGACGACGGAGGCGTTGAAGCATTACAAGGGAGAAAGAGAGAAAGAGAGAGAAAGGTAGATAGAGTTTGAAAGTGGTATGTGGATGAATTCTAGGAGGATCAAGGAAGAGCAGAAGAGTTTCGATGGTGGACACGCTACAAGTAGTATGAGAAGAGAGGGAGAGAGGAATTGGGAATTAACGAGCTGGACATGGAGGATGAGGGAAAAGGATGGGGCTATCGATGATTATGGAATAGCGACGATGACATCGGTGATGGATGTACGACGATAGGAATGAATGATTAAATGGGCGAAATGGAACGATTGAGTCGCGGAGACCAAGGAGGGGAAGCACGCACACTCAACACAACCGTCACATCGAGCTGGCCTCGCGCGCGGCCATAGTCCATAGATTAATTACTTACTAACTAATATACAGTCTGTCTCCGTTGCGCGGATGACTCTTTTTTTCCCTCCCTTCCTTCCTGCCTTCCTCGCGAGCGCCGTGTAAGTATACGTAATAACACCATATTAAATACGCACGTGCGCGCGGTACGGCGCTGCCGAGTTATGGAGCGTGCGACAGCGCGCTTGTAAGCGTGTGAGCGAGTGAGACTTCCTTGGGTCTCGGTAAAATCTTTTTTTTTGTGTGATAAAGTTATGGCAAAATAACTCGGCGCGGGATACCGTCTTACCTGCTCGCACGCGCGCCTCCTCATCGGATACTAGATATACACACACGCACACACAGGCATGCTTGCGCCGGTATAAAGTGTATATATGTACACATACCTATACATACGACATACCATCCATACATATATATATAATATACCCATATCGTTTAATTATTTCATTGTTACCAGTAATTATCATTATCTCTTAAAATTCGTCTCAGTTCACGTAATTCAAAAAATTTCAGCTAGAGTAGCGGTGGATGGAAATGTTTCTTCGTTAAAAATCGCCAGCTCACCGAGATTCACGGCGCCGGCAATCTCGACCGTTTCTTTTTCTTTTTTAAACACATTTACAAATTATCGATCGATATCACGGCCGATTCCCTCACCCGCGCCTCTCTCTTATCACTAGCGTGTGTTTCACATTACATTCATGTTTTTTTTTTTAATCACTCGCGGTGCAAACGGGCGTGCGATCACCGCGCGGTGAGGGAAAACGCTCTCTCATCCCGCTTTTGCAACTCGACTCGATGGTCAAGGAGTGATCGTACATTTAATATCCTATTACAATTATTCATGATTTTTTTTTTGATATCTTATGTACAATTATGCGCGCACGCGGCAATGTGCTTATGATTATGGCCACACCTACGAACTGGCGACCTCTGAGAAGACTTCCTCGACACATTACTTTTAACATTTAGTCCTTTAATTAATTCCCAGTTTAACTCGCGACGCTCTTTTCTTCAGCTTCCCGTTTGGAATAACTCCAAAGTTCACTCGCGATTCACGTTAAACTGAGAAACTGGCTTTTGCACGGAACCTGAGATAATCGATTTCAAGGTAGGCCAGTTCCCCTCGTTCGCGCCGTTGATAATTATGCCGGACCGCGATTGACCGCTCAGCAGGGTAACTCTTGACGAGCAGGTTTTGTCATGTGCTTCATGGAGTTCATGGTCATGCATCAGGGATTGTCCGCCGCCATTATATTGTGCACTTGCTCGAGCTTATACGCCAGTCTCTGCTTTTGCGAGAACTCGTCCTCTTCGAGCGTGACTATTAGTTGTTCGTTGTATTTACCCGCGTATGTATACAGTTCGTATAAAGCACAATTCGTGTTAAACTCCGTTGTGTGCAACTGAAACAAAATTAGATAGAACATTGATGAAATTATATCGAGCAAATTTCGTTCCGCTTTTATGCATTACAAATATAGAAGTGGATAAATACCCTCGACTCTTCGGCAAGCATGGCATTCATGTCTTGATCGGATATGGCTGGCATGACTTTAATATCTGAGTAGTAACGCTCTACCCACTCTTTGTACACTGGAATGTCCTTTGCATATAATAGTTTTGAACTTGGAGAGTCCTTACCTAAGAACACAGCGAAAGAAACATTTTTATATATTTCCGAATCCCGTTAATTAACACAGGAGTAGTAATATAGAAATTGCTAAAAGACACATACCTAATCTATGGTCCGACGTCGAACAGCTATCCATGAACGTCTGCGCCACGACGGATAGACACGAGTCCACGATGTTGGACTTGTGTATATCGAAAATAAAATTGGGATTTTTTATAAGATTAACCCAAAACCTAAGGGGAAGGGAATTGCTCTTCCACGTGTGGACCACTTCCGGATCGGATATTCCGTGTTGCAGAGCTTGGTCGTCCATAAAATCGAACATGTACTTGATGGCGAGAGGTAGCGCCGAGCCTCGATGGGCAGTGCTGAATATTGTCTCGAACAGGTCGTCGACGAACTTCTGGAGTGTACCCTTGGTCGCCAGTAACCTCGTCAAATAGATCTCCGAGACCATTTTATTGCCGCGATCTCCCTCCTTTCGCGCGTCAGAATCGTGGTGTTTGACGAGGTGCCAAACCTTCATACCGGCGTCAATATTTTGATTGAGCGGCGAAGTGGCGCGAGAAAGCGGAGGACTCGCCGAACTGAACTTGCTCAGATTCAAAGTCTCGTACTTGTGCGATTTGTCCGTTTTCTCCGACAGAATCGAAAGATTGTATATAGACGATTGTTTGGAGACTAAGTTGAGCGACGCTCCGTCCGGTACCCTGTAGTGATTCAAAGTGTTCCTCTTCTTCCACTCGCCTTCCGTCTTCGTTGTTGAGTCTTCATCGTAAAGAATTAATCTACCGGATGCGCCAGTCCGCCACTCTGCAATATTTCGTCAGATATAATACGAGAATCGCATGATTTTACATGAGGTTTAAGTATCCAAACGCGAAAGTCTCTTACCGAGATCAAGATCCTCCTTTCGGGGTCTTTGGCTGTACGGAGTCGCTCGGTAGATCGTATCCAATGCCTTTTCCTTCACTTGAGATATTGTGTCGCAGTCAAGGACCTTGACTGGCACGTTCTCCGTGTTAGGATCCATTCCGCCAACGAACACGGTTTGTTGGGATATCGAGACGTAGACCGTCTGAAATTGTAATAGAAACGTTATTATTACAAAGCATCATTTTGAAGTATCTTCTCGAAGTATTGACGCTTCCTTACCATTGGCTTGAAATCGATAGATTGTCGGATCAATTTTTCTTCGGATAAAGAATATCGTGCTTCCGATGTAATCGCATCGACAGGACCCTTATCGACCTGCTGTTTTACCGCACGAAACAGTACGTACAGTGGTTCACCAGCGCATTCTCTCATGAATTTGTACAAGAGAAATGTGAACCAAGCAGACAGCATTTTCTCAGCAACGCTCTCAGTTCTACGAAATAAATAAGTCCCTTAAAATCGTAAATATCAACATCGAGCATTAATAATTGAGAATATAGTATACTTACCGTCTCAGGAACAATTTTGGATGGCTCTTGCCTTCCGTGCACTTCTCGATAAGATCCGCCAGTAAGGTTTTCAGGATGTCCGTGCAATATTCCATTTTGCTCTGTAGCGTAACCATAATTAGGCTGGCAACGTTAACCCGATCTCTCATCGAGAAATAACGATTGCTCTCGAGCGTTCGTACGAACAACAACAGGAAAGTCTTGTTCATTATCAGTTGACCGAACAAGCGCAATCCCTTCTCCTTTCGTACGAGTTCTGGCCTGTCCCACTGCAGTACCGGACTGTTGTCGTCGCTGGGGAATAATATCATCATCGCGTAAGTGCGATAATCGAGGAAGGGTATGCCACCGCTGGTGAGGTCCCCTGTGAGATCAGTCATTTCCGTCTGTAATTCGGCGAATGCCTCCTTACACTCGGCAGCGACTCGTAGCTCAAGAATATCCATCTGCTCCTGCATATTCTTCAACACGCGATTACTCTCCGTGGATTTTCTGCGATAGGCGATAAGGAACGCTATGAATACGAATACTAAGACCACGATGGCGGCGATCACGCCGATGAGCGCGGGTTTCGACAACGGCCCGTTCAGCCCGGCTGGCAGTGCGTAGCTAAGCTTGCCGATGTTGTAACGTAGCGTACCGCCCACTATCAGCACTACCTCCGGCAGCTCTTGTTTATTGGGCAGACCCTGAGCATCGATAGCCGGCGGTTGCGACAAGGGTGGCCGGCAGGTGAGTTGTTGCCGCGATAAGGACGTGACGTTGCAGAAGGCGTTACCGATCTGCACGACCACGTCGGACTCTTGGCATGCACGATCGAGGTGTTGACCATTGATCGTCAGATAATCGCTCTTGTAATACTTGACTTCCTCGTCGAAGACTTCATAGATCGGATTTGGATACAGAAGAAAGTGGTTGAAGCCGTGCTGCGAGAGATTCTGAACGCCGGTGACGTTGTCCATGCGGAAACCGTACTCGAGAGAAAGCGGTCGTTCGGCGTCTAGTATTATGTGCTCGGGCACTTCGATGGTCGGTGACTTGCACACCATGCTCTCCTGACTGTGCACCTCGCACTGCGACACGAACATCTTCTCGTCGTAGTAGACGTACATTTGCGGGCTCTGTATGTAGCCGAGGTTCTTACCGGTCACCGAGATCTTTATTCCACCCGCCGGAATCCCCTTTGGGACCTTCATCTGACCGGCCACGCCACTCTCCACGCTCTCGATTGTCGGATCATCGACGTATTCGAAGTAACCGTCATATAAACGCTTGCCACCGTCAAAGGACATCTTTAGCATGCCGCTCCTCTTTCGATCGCTCGGACTCGTCATGCAAAGAGCCTCGTTGGGTTCGGCACTTATTATGGAGCAGGGTAGCTCGTCGATGTCAGCGTGGATGGTACTACCGGCGTTCATATAATTACCGGTGATCTTGATAGTGGTACCGCCGCTCAAAGGTCCGTACTTGGGTGATATCGTGAGGATTTGTGGATCCACAAATTCGAAATTGTAGTCTGATTCGCCGCGGAAGTCCTCGATCTTGACGATAACGGGTCCGCTCCTGCCTTCCTGCGTGCCAGGTCCGTCGACTCGGCAAACGATTTGCTTCGTTCGAATGTAAAGTTCCTCGTAAGGTAGACATCTCATGCCGGCCACGGTAACGCCACCAACTATGTCCTGCAATATATATTGAACAATTACGTGTATTGAACGAATATAATCGGATAACGAATGTCGATATTGTATTAACGATGATAAAAGTTTAATATGCAAAATATATAAAAGCAATTGTCAGTGTTGAATTTCATAATTTAAAAAATCTTTATGGTAGTAAGCACATTTGTAACATTTGAATGAGTTGCAGTTGCTCAAATTGCATTAATATATTTTTTACGTTTATTATTTTAATTTATCACTATAAAGTCTATGATATTTTTTAACACAATAGCAAGCTATAGCCTATTAGCTACAGTGATACGTTCGTGAATGACCTGAGGCGATCTCAGAAATATTTCATAACTTCGTCATTCCTTCGAAGTAGTGCTGTAGAAATGCGATTCCTTAGCAATTGAAGTTTTAGAAAAAAATCGATCTTTTCGACTCACGTTCCGGTTAATATTTTTGTAATACTTTTTTATATTTTCCATTAATTATTATAACACATTACTATGCAAACACACGAGAATGATAAACGGAGACGATATTTCAGAGACTATGTATTTCGCTTAGGTAACGAATATAGCAGAATAAACCGAATCACGTCTTTCTTACCTTGAATGTCTTGCCAAGATTGATGCCGCGAATCGTCACGTTCGTGTTGCCCTCCCAGGGGCCCATTACCGGCTCAAACGATTTTATCTCCGGATTTGGGCAGGTCTGGTTGCTGTTCAGCCACATGCCCAAGCCGCGGTCGCACTGATCCTTCACTTCGCATCTGTCCGAGCTCTGGCACCAGCCACATCCGTACTTCGTCGGCAGGGCCAGGCACATGCCGCAGTTGTCCGCCATGTCGCGGCAACGGTATATCACAAGGTGTATATTGTCCGGATTATCCAAGGGTTTGGAGCCACCCCAGATCACTGCGAATGGTACCGTGATGTTCGGCGCGCGAGAGGTATAAGAGAATTCTGTCTCCTCGCAGTAGATCGTGTCGGCCAACAGACGCGCGTTCACGCTCGTCACGCGACCCTCGATGTTGAATTGGCACACGAACCGTGTTTGTATGATGAATTGCTGAAAATCACATTTTAATTAGAATTCACGTTTATATATTACCTCAACAAAATCCTGAATTCAATAATGTACTTACAATTAGTGAGATTTAGAAAAATTTATGAAATTTGTAATATATCTCGCAATTTTACAAAAGATTCAGAGACAAAAAGTTATATTGATAAAAAAATCTAATGATGTAATATGTTTTTGACATACCCCAATGATATGCACTTTAACTCGTATCGCCTTCTTGATACCGGAAGACACGAGGATCTCTTGAGATTCGGTGGCGTTTATAGTGGGACAAAAACCTGGCCCACTTCTATAACTTGGTCCCATTCTCTGCAAGATATATGTGAGGTGAAAAAACAAGCTAATAACAATTCAACATTTCTTACGTATTACGTCAATTCGGATTTCAGATTTTATTTCACTTACGCACTATTTCTTTCAATTTAATCAACGCGCCGTTAGCATCTTTATTCGATTTTATTCTATTTAAATCATTTCAGACATTATATGATTCGAATTATAGAGCGAAGTTCTCAGCATCGAGTTTTCATAAAAAATTACAAGTTAATTGATAATCACATATTAATATTCATAGAGTGAACACAATGTTTCAACTCCAAAACAAATCGAGTTGATGTCGAAATGAAATTAGTCGATGCATGTTAACATGTACGCAACAACAGAATTGCAATTAGGTGTTGTGAGTTTGCAGCACATATGAATCGTTTATCTTGCGAAAACAATGTATAAATCCATTTTGAAACTTTAATGAGTTCCAGTAAAATGTGGATATAAGCGGACGCACGATTATCAATTTTAGATTCTTTTCATATTTGAACTTATTTTTAAAATAAACGATTTAAGACATACGGAGCATTGTTAATTTCTTTCATAAAGAATCGAGGCGTTATATGTATATGTGTGTAATTTTAGACTCAAATAAAAAAATTATCAATATGAGATAATTATGTATCAATTACTGGGTGATTTTAAAGATACTTTTAATTTCTTATTTCTTTTACTATATAAATTATTACAGATTTCTTAGGAATTTGTGTCACCGATTGAATGTATTTTAAGAGTGATATCAAATAATTTTTAATTCCAAATAAAATCTGACATACAAAAAATTCAATGCGCATGTCAATAACTTTGCTGCGCTCAAGACATTCGCAAACTCGTATATTCGTATTTTAATTAAATAATGAAATTAATGAAATAAAATAAATGAAAGTTTACTCGATATTTTCTGTATTCGATCGCTTGTTGCATGGCATTCTCATTTGCTTGCGAGATTCAGCGAGAAATTAAACGGAGATAGAAATTTCCTCGTATGCCAATAACTCTAGTTTATTGTTAAGATTTAAAAATCACTAAAAATTACCTATTAAATAACGCCATTCTAATCTTTTTTTTTGCATATAATGATGTATTTTATTCATGTATCTTAGTGTGAAAATTATTATGCATAGATATACGTATCAATCAAGTTATAAATACTCGTGAAATTCAAATTCAAGTAATTCAATATCTTCGTTGCGCCTCCAAAAATTCTCAGTCGAGCGATAATATTCGTAATGTAGGTGACACAAACCGATTCAAAACTAGACGCAAAATGTGATAACTAAGCCCGTTCGCAAAAATCGATTTCGAATACAAAAAAGAATATAGGTATTCGACACAAATTTATTTGATAAATCGTTATATATTTCAGCAAAACAACATTTTGGCTGATGTATGGTCTTGCCATTTATATTTATTTGCGGCATATGACAGGTCGTTGTTTAAGCAAAGTTGGCATGCTAAGTACCATTCACGTGATGATACTAGAGCGGGCAGGCAGCGGCGTGAGCTGCTCCACGTGCCATCGCATTATTATTTTTTGTAATTCGAATATTCCGCTCATTAATGATTATTGTCCGCGCAATCAGTCAATTTCTACAATTAATAGTGCGCAAGTTATTGAACCAAAGACTATATTTATCGATGTAGCGTTATTTCACACGTATTATACGTTTATTTGTGGAGATCGAGGCGATAGAAGATGGAATTTATATATAAATTATATTATTTCGTTGCAATAACTATTTCTTTAGCTTTACTTAGATTTGAATATGTCTCGCGTTACACTACATATTTTTTATCACAATTCGTTATATGTAATTATCATTTCTCCGCGAAGTGACGCACGATATGTGTGATCGAGTGAATCAATTGAACCGATATTAGTGTGTCGTTTATAATATTTTGTGCGGTTACGCAGTATTGTTAACATCTGTAAGTGCGAGCATTAATATTCTATATAATGAATTTAATGCGCGCGTTTATTATTAATGTTTTCGCGAATATATTTAATATTTAATATTTATATACCACTTGTTATTTGAAAGATTAATAATCTCCCTATTTGAATCATTTATATATTAGGATAATTTAAATAGGAATTAAAGCAAAAAATGTTTTTTTTGGGGGAGAATATATATGTATGTAGCTATTTGATCAGAAACCTTCTATTGATCATTAAGGCTCCTGGGATCTCGCCGCGGTCATGTGAGAAGCGAGAAATGACAGGCTGAGAATTTTTGCGTGCCTATTTTTAAATGAAAAGACATTTGGATGAAAGAACACTTCTGATCGCTTTAATACACTTATAAAATATACTGAAAACTATCCTTTTCCCTTGACAGTTAAGAAACATCTGTAAAATGTAATACGAAGTGTAGTCATATGTTCCTGCGCATAAACCTGCATAACTAGGCTTCGTACATTCATTTTACGGCTGTGTATTAACTGTCAAGGAAAAAGGATAGTTTTCGGAATATTTTATTAAAGTTAAAGCGATCAGACGTGTTTTTTTTCATCCAAATATCTTTTTATTTAAAAATGGCGCGCAAGAATTCTCAGCGTGTCATTTCTCGCTTCTGATGTTCACGATCTTTCGCATGACCGCGACGAGATCCCATCAGAAGCCTTAACGAAGAGATTTCTATCGCTTGATCCCTCTTCAATCTTAGAGATAAATCGCAAGAAACTTACGCTGACTCCTGTGACAAGGATATCGTTACGACAGTTCTCCGCCGTGTCGTGTGTGCACCGATGACCGTCAACGCACCAGTCGCACGGAAAGCTCGACGACACGCATTGCGTGCACGAGCTGTATGTGTTGCAGTCGAAGAAAGTGAAATTCGTCGCCACCAAATCGGGGCCGTTTGTCATCCGTACGGACAGTTTGGCCGTGAAATGGTGCCGGCCCGGCGGTATCGACGGCAGTAAATCGGTTCGCGGTGTGGTGCAGTTCACGCCATAGGACTTCCGCGAGGCATTCGTAATCAATGTCTTGTCGAGGGCAGAGAATGCGCACAAAAACTGCCCATTAAGGGTCGGCAAGTTATCGATGACGAGCTCGAGAGTCCTGGCGGTGGTGCGCTGCAGTTGGTCCGGCGTGACAGTGGTGATCGTCGTGCATCTACCACTCTTGTAAGAGATCCAGTAAAGCGGATCCTTGGCCGCGTCCTGGCAGTCGCTGCGCAAGTTGCACTTGTTCTCCAACGAGCACCAGCCGCAATACGGATCCTTCGCCCCGAGACAGTCCCAGCAGGTCTTGTAGACCGAACACTCCTGCACCTTGACCTTCGAGACTTTCTTCTCTGTCAGCACGTAAAGATGCATCAGCTGCGAATCGAATAGCAGATCCGGATTCACCGGTGAACCGGGATCGATCTCGAGATCGCCGTACTCCAGCGCCAGCGTCGAGCTTTCCACCACAACCTGCAACAGGAATATATATATATATTTTTTTTAATGTAAATTGATTAGCGCAGTTAATTTATCTTAATTAAATTATTGTAGGATAGTCTAAATACAGCAAGACGTAATTACAATTGTTTCATCGGTTAAGTTTTTATTTTGTTGCATACTAAAAATAAATCTATGAATATAAGATAAATTTTTCCTAGAAAATATCAGGATCTTAAGAAGGTTTTGCAATGTAAAATTTCAAATTTTATTAAGCTTGTTGTAGATCTTTGATTTTTCTGTCTGTTCCGATGCAATCTATTTAGTATCTATGCATTCTCATCACGTCAGAAAACATTTGACAAACGTAATTACAATATAATTATTTGTAATAACTTGAAGAAGACTAAAGATTTGAAGAAAATATATCAAGTTTTATATATAAATAATTAGCTGCCTACAAATATATATAATTCGTCTGGTCGAAAATATTTCCGCTGCAGCAGGGATCGCTAGTTCGTTAAAAAATCAGGAATTTACAATAATCGGCGAATTTGCGTAAAATTAGAGAGACGCAGTCATTGATGATTGCAGTTAACAAGCTTGTATAATATATTTATCGTATGTATAATGCCAGAGTGCTCCGGTGTTAACGAAACGAGGATGATACGCGCGGGATGAAGAATTAAATATTCACGACGAAATTATGAACAACTGTTAGCTCGGCTATACCAGCGCGCGGGGTGAATGTTACTTCCGTTTAAGTATTTATTGGGTATTAATTATCAACATTAGTTCGGTGACGACCTCTCATTGCGTATTCCGTTTTGCCCATTCCCACGATAGTAAACAGGACATTTCCAAAAATATTTAATACGCGCAGTCGACGTATCCACCCATCGATTTTAATATAGTAATGGCGTATAATAATCCGACTGCACAGCAACATTTGACGAACGGTAAATTTTACTTTCGTATTACCGGGAGTAACATGGATATTTACGTTGTCGTGCACATTCGCGTCCCCGCAAATTTCCCAGGTGAATATCCCGTATATCCGTTGTCGCGCGGGCGCGAGCTTTTTTTTGTAATTTCAATGCTGGCTGGTGATCACCAGACGTCTAGATATAAGATTACAAGCCACCGAAAGTAATAGCGTAGCTGCAATTTGCACGCTATTATTTTAACGTGAGACTCTCAGCGCGTCACATCTTTTTCATGGACGCGCGTGGTACAATCATCTCTCTGCCAGGTGCGCTCTCGAATAACGTTCATTTTCTTAGACCTCACCGCGAGTCTCATTCGCGGTCGCGGTTAAGGGGTCGTAAATTAAATCCCAGTCCGCGACATCCCGGGCTTTCAATTGACAGCGAAACGATGACGACGACGGATGGAGGTAGGTCCCCCGGGGACTAGAACCGTTCGCGAGTCTAATAAAAAGATCATATTTTCGAATGGTAATAACACAGTAATTATGTCGAAACACTTTAGCGAATCGCTTTAGCGGTGACGTTTAGCTGACGATGTAATCAAATTTACAGAATGACACTCGCTGCGCATTTGGTAATTATTACTATCATCCTGAGCTTCGTAACAGTTGTATCCTTCGTAATGATAATGTTCATGATGGTAACGATTGTATATGATTGCGTTAACTCGGTAAATTCCTAATTATGTGCTTAACTAACTAAATTTGGCTTTTAATTTATAAATACGTAAAGTTTTTACAGATTTATTTAATTGCTTAGCTTTGTGAACTTCTTATTCGATTCCGTATAGATTTCAAAGAACACGTTGATCCTTCTGCTCTATATAGGAAGTACTTCCCGAAATATTAAACTTTTCGACATCAAGAAGCAAAATCGCACTGATATTGGCTCAATAATTTCAGATCTTGTAGCTTGTTAACGACAATGTATCGTAATACGGAAAAAGACGTGCACATTACTGAAAACGGGCAATTTTACCGAAGCAGAAATGGAATAGTTAAGCATTCGCGTGTAATTTACAACAAATTGAATTGAGAGAGCAAAGCAAAGTTCGTGGGTAAATGCACGGCGCGCAGTCACTATTCCGATTTAATTAACAAATATTAATTAAGTCGCGTCACGCAGCGTGAATCGAGCCAACAGGCAATTTGCCGCAATTTGGTAAACATCTGCTCGTCTACTCTACAATGCTCATTAGAACAATAATTAATGCCTTATTTTAATAAAGGCGGAAGAATGGATTATTGCTTATATATATCGTTGACTGAATTCCCCACAGTCGCGAATACAAACTCAGAAGTCAGACTGGTCTGAATGAAGAAAATGGAAAATCAAGTTCTTATTGTAATATAAAACAGTTAGTGAGAAATACTTCGCTACAGAAATACTTCTGTAGCACAGCTCTTCGAAAGTTTTACTGTATGGTGGTCTAATCATTTAATTGAAACTCGACGTTATTTCAATGTCAATACGTTTCATGTCAAATGATTCTTCGCGTTCTTCCGGAAGAACTGTTCAACCGATTCAACTTTGCGAGACGTCGAGAAGGATCGTGGCGTGATGGAGGATCCGGAAGGAGAATTCTAAGGGCTAAGGGCTGTCCACTACGTACCGATCAGCATTCGACCTCTGGCCGAGTAATGAGTCGTTACTTAAGACAGGCAATCACGGCGCGGTAACTATGTTACAATCTTTGTGCCTAGGCGGGATGGGCAGAAGAGAAATAACAATAATTACCGAGGCTACCGAGTGTTAGTGGTGGTGGTTGTTAATTCTAAGGTTTGCCCGGGGTATCCGCGGTCGGTCTTTTTTAGCGTCTGATTTCGTGTTCGCGTCGGTATACGTTAACGCCGAGTTCGCGCGATGTTCGCGCGTCATTCGGCCTCGGCAAATCCTCAACCAACGTCGACGCACAAAGAGGCTTTAATAAACGCGCGGGGAGGCAAGGGGATAAGGCAAGGTCGGCGAGGTCGAGGATGAGCCGGTATAGGAGGGTTAAGAGCGAAGGGAGGAGAGACGGGGGAGCAGATAGAAATTATTTCTTAATGGAAGAAGAAGCATCGCGAGGCAGACGCAAACGCAAAGGGGGTACCTGATAATGATGAAAAAGAAGGAGACAAGGTGTGCAGGCAAGAGGTTCGCAAGAAAGTTGCGTGCAAACGACTACGAGCACAATAGAAGAGGATAGATGTACAAAAAGAATGACCTCAATAAAATGAAAGTAGCTATAATAATAAAGTAAACATTAAAGATAAACTTTTGGGGATAGATGGACGAGCCAGAAATAATCAGCCACATAAACGTAAGAAAATTTGATAAATATATAATGTGTCAATTATCAAGTGCAATAAACAACGAATACAAAATTCGGTATATCAAATATTAGATATTAAACTTTTTATCCTATAATATATCTATACTTTAATTCGCGAGGAAAATAAATGTCCAATAATTGTTCCAATTCATAGAAAACGTTCTATTCATCAAAAACAAGAGTTAAATCTTTTTTATTTCAAATATTTTTATTGCAATAATTTTTCTACGTAAAGTGGAGATAAGAAACAGTAGACATTACTTGATTAAATAAGTGTTACTTAATCAGAGTTTTATTTCACATCAAAGTAACAACTGAAAATAAGTACTGTTGAACTTTTATCAAAATCTTATTAGTATTGTTGTCCCTCTATTTTATGTAATACGTCAAAGCGGAACTTTTTAAAGACAAGCGCAAGGCGCAGAGATATTATAAAAGAAAAATAGCCTACACAGAGTAGAAAATAAAGAATGAAAGGACACGAAGATGAATAAGCGCAGGGCGAGGGATAAGATATCGTCGCCTTTTGCGTCTCGACGTTCAATCGATGATGTTTAAAAGCGAAGAAAATAATAATCGCGACGCTACCGCGAGGTAGGCGGACGTCTTAATTAACGAGCTGGCTTGCGCTCTCGCTTTTTCTCGCATGCGCGATTGCATGTGCATCTATCCTTTGCGTTCGTATATCGCGTGGGCAATGCTGCCGATCGGTGCGTCGCGCGTCGGCCTGACCGATAAAAAGAGAATCGAACGTCGACATTCCTGAATCCATTTCGAGCTGAGCATGTACGCGCGTCCCACGTAAGGTGCTCGCGCATTAATGCCACGGTGAAATCCACGCCTTAGGTTCATTGCATGCGGTAAACGCGACCGGGAGCGATTAACGAGAGGTGTCTTTGTCTCTATTGGCGCGCGCAGGAAGCGACGGACTGTCAGCCGATCGATATAACCAATCATTAATTACTGATAACATGTTACGGAGATCGCGAGCTATGAAACGAATAACAAACTATATTTATTGCAAAGTTTAATGAATAGTTTCTTACGTAATTAACGAGAGCGTGAGAGCAGTCGTTATCTGCAGGCGCGATAGTCTGCAGGTGTGATAGTCTCTCTAGCTTCGTTAAAAATAACTGAGCACTAAAAATAGTTCGTACTTTAGTTACGAACCAAATCATAAAAAAAATTCTTTTGAAAAATTTATAAAAATTTGAGATATCGCAATGAGTTACATTGTAAGCATTGAATGCGGAGGAAGATATAATTAATAACTGTAGAATTTGACACGAGTCCCATATGTTCGATAGACACCGCGAGCGATCGAAGTCCGATAGAAAATTCCTACTTCGTATAGAAATGTTACAGGCGACGATGAGTGAAAGGGGTTTAAGAGCGATGATCACAAGGACTCGACTCAAAGCACGTTCTTGAATCCTGTCAGAGTGTCTCGAGGAACAGCGACAGGGAGTAACAACAGAACGCGGGGCGCGATGCGATTAAATCCAGAGGTTACTCCCGCCGTCGCGCCGTCGCGATGCATTTGGACGCGGTGATTATACGTCGAGTTACGTATGCATCCCTCCCTGTCTCTCCTCTTTCCTCCTTTCACCCCGACCGGCGCCTCTCCAGAATTTTTAAATGCATTCTTCGACGCGGTTCGCCGCACCATCGCACGGGATTTCTTCTTGCGGATGCGACGGTGAGAAGAAAGAAAAGAAGACGGATTTCCTCACCGCCACTCAACGGGATAGCGAGAGGGAGGGTGGAGGCGGCGGAAGGATAGTGTCTCCGAGAGGCCTTCTAGCGGCATAAATATTCCGCCGTTGGAAAATTCCTGGAGAATCCTATTTCACGAACCTTCGATTGCGCGTTTATATATATACCTGGCGGGACCTGGCGGTGCAGCGAAATCGATTAGAATTATGGATCGATTAGATAATGGATCTATCCTCGGAAACTTTCATGTGCCGCGACATCAAATTCACGTCATTCATAATTTACGACTCTCTCCTCCTCGTGTTATCCGTATCTAGTATCTAATGTTAATGAGAGAAGTTGCTACTCTCTATTTTATACAAAAAAAAATAGATTGTCCTCGTTTGACACTATAATAAAAATATTTAACGTAAAACAATTTTGCATCTCAACTTCAACAAGCAAATGAAAACTTTCTTGTGATGCAACGCGTCTCTTTACCTATTCAAAATCGTTAATATATTTTTCACGCTTCTATTATATATATTTATTGTTAACAATACAATTTGTTAGGGATATCGCAAATTCTCGTACTCAAAGTCGATGTCCCTATCGATATATCGGGGCGCCATCAAGCGTTACCGACTGCGTCGTCGGGTTTACTATCTACAATTTATTGTGATCCATGTTCTTCTCAATAGTCTGTCCGTTCTGTTTGGTTATCTCTCTACTCTCGATCATCGCGAACGCGGAGGCAAATTACTTTGTATCGAATCGTTTCGTTCATTCATTTTATGTTAAACGTATTCTTCCAATAAACACAAGAGATACATTCGGCTTTACATCCGTCTCGTTTTCTCGGTCGTTACCTATCCCTGCATAGCTCGAACAGGTTATGGGCCCAGAGCCGCAACGACAAAGTGAAGAAATACTTTTTCATATCTAAATTCGCTGAATCCACGCGAGAGTTTCTTTGTTCTTTCCGGGCGTGATACGTCGTGAACGCGATATATCGACCGTGACGCGTCATAAGTAAATCATCGTCGTTAAAGTGCGTTCCGCGAATAAATCGACGATGGCACAGACAAATACAATTAACTCTACGCGATTAGAAACGCTAACCAAGGACAATTATGATACTTGGGTGATACAAGTGGAAGCATTACTCGTTAAGAACGATAACTGGGGCTACGTGAGTGGCGAGAGGCCATGCCCGAAATCTCGTGGCGATGCCGACGACGCAGCAACTCGAGCAGCCATCGCAGCGTGGGAGAACGAGGATCGCAAGGCAAAATCTGACTTAATCCTAGCTATAAATCCCTCTGAGTTGAAGCAGGTACGTGGTTGTAAAACGTCCAAAGATGTGTGGGATAAATTAAAATCCATATACGACTCGAAAGGTCCCGCGCGCAAAGCAACGTTACTCAAACGCCTTATTCAAACAAAAATGTCGGAAGGCGGGGACGTTAAGACACACATCGCTCAATTTTTCGATGCCGTCGATAAGCTAGAATCCATGGATGTTCAGATCAACGGAGATCTTCTCTCGATCATGCTTCTCTATAGCCTACCTAGCAGTTTCGAGAACTTTAGATGCGCGATAGAATCTCGCGACGCGCTGCCAAACGCTGAGCAATTAAAAATAAAAATCGTAGAGGAATACGAAGCGCGAAATCAAGTCACCGTCAACGAATCAGGCGCGATGCTCGCTCACGGCAGGCGCAACCCGAATTAGAAATCCGGCAAGAATAACGCATCGACGTCACATAACGATAAGAACGCGAAAGCACCTTTTCGTCCTAAATACAAATGCTCTTTCTGTAAGATTACCGGCCACAAATATGCTGACTGCCGTAAAAGGAAGACGCAAGAAGCCGAAAAAGCAAACAATACGGAAGCGGAAAGTTTCTTCGCGGAAGTCGCTCAGTATTCGTCATCCGAGCCCGCCAAGGGCGTAGGCGCAAGTCAATGGTGTCTCGACAGCGGGTGCACGTCTCATCTATGCAAAGACGCTCGAATGCTGACAAACTCGATGTCCACACAAAGCGACATCAGGTTAGCCAACAACGCAACAAGTACGGTGGATGCAAAAGGGAACGTAGAACTTCTCACGAGAGTTAATAATAAAACTAAAAGGATTCGACTGGAAAATACCCTGCATGTTCCAGATCTGAGAACCAACCTATTATCTGTAGCCAAGATTGTGGACAAAGGCTATCAAGTCGTATTCGGCTCAAACCAAGCATCCGTAAAGGACATCAAAGGAAATATTAAGCTCACCGCTGAACGTCAAGGTGACTTATATATTCTGAAAGGATCCGGCGAACAAGCTAATACAGTCTCGCAGAAGAAATACTCTGATACCGAAATCTGGCATCAACGCCTCGGCCATCTTAACTTAAGAGACTTACTACTAATGTCGAAAACTCAAGCAGCATCCGGATTCAAGCTGAAGGATAACTCCAAAGTTTCGAACTGCGAAATATGCATCACACAGAAACTAACAAGTTTTCCATTCTCATCTCGAGCTAACAGATCACAGCACCGCCTCGACATCATTTATTCTGATCTCTGCGGACCAATGCGAGTAAATTCAACGGGAGGCGCGCGCTACTTCATGACGCTCATCGACGATCATACAAGATGGTGTCAAGTCTACTTTCTGAAGAGTAAGGATGAAGCAACAAGCAAATTCATCGAATTCAAGAACTTCGTCGAAAATCAGACAGGTCTCAAGGTGAAGGCTTTTCATTCGGACAACGGAAAGGAGTTTTGCAACTCCGCCATGGATCGTATATTGAAGGATTCCGGAATTCAACGACGCCTAACCATTCCGCATACTCCTGAGCAAAACGGGGTAGCCGAGCGGAAAAACAGAACGCTGATTGAAACCGCTCGTTGCCTGCTGGCACAATCCGGACTCCCGACACAATTTTGGGCAGAAGCTATCAACACTGCGAATTACATACGGAATCGTTGCATCACTAAGAGTTTGGATGGATGTACTCCTTACGAACAATGGAAAGGCGAGAAGCCCGACATAAGTCATCTTAGATCATTCGGATGTAAGGTACACGTTCTAAATAAGAATCCGAATAAGGGAAAATTCGAGCCCAGAACCGTCGAAGGCATTTTCGTCGGTTATGCTGACACTTCCAAGGGTTACCGCATCTGGATCCCGAAGGACCGAAAAGTCATTGTCGCAAGGGATGTGAAATTCCTGGATGGATTCGACACGAATAACACTTACGAAGACTTCATAAGTAATGAAACGACAAATGGTCGGACGAAGCTTCTCAATGAAGATGATGACTCACTTCAAAACCTAGGGATAGATATCGCAAACAATGATGAAATGATCCATCGTCGAGCACCCGAAGATCCAGCAGATGCTGATATCACGGCTGAAGATGAAGACGAGGATGACGATCCGCTACCATCTGCAAATGAAGATGACCACTTCAACGAAGATCAACCGCTTGTACGAGGTCCTGGACGTCCACGGAAGATTCGTACCGGGAAACCTGGTCGACCAGCTAAGCAGTACCACATGAAAGGACCGGTTTTGCAACAGAGTCGGCCCGCGACCGTTGAGGAAAATCCCGAAGAAGAGAATATGGCCGAAGATCTGGAGTGGTTCGACGCGCAGTTTGCCATGGCCGCTTCTGAAATATCTCTTTCTCAGGCTGTTTCAGGTCCAGACGGTAATGAATGGCGAGACGCTGTGTATGCCGAGATTAAGTCTCTCGTAAGCAACGACACTTGGACACTCGTTGACAGACCCAATGGCGAAAAGGTGATAGGCTGCCGAACCGTGCTGAGGAACAAGTACAAGGCGAACGGAGAGCTGGAACGAAGGAAGGCCCGCGTAGTTGCAAGGGGATTCTCACAACGTCCTGGCGTAGATTTCCACGATACATTCGCCCCGGTTGCAAGACTCAGTTCGTTGAGGGCGCTCATGGCTGCGTCCGTAGAGCAAGGCATGCGGATCTCACAAATTGACATCACTACTGCCTATCTAAATGGCATAATGGACATGTTAGTATACATGGAGATGCCGGAGATGCTACAGGAGATGCTTGAGAGGATCATTGCGACCGAATCTAACGCTGTTCTGATCGAGAAGGCTAAAAAGATGTTGTATGCGCTCAAGAAGGGTAACAAGGTATGCAAGCTCGAGAAGGCAATATACGGCCTTCGTCAGGCAGGCCGTCGATGGTACGAACGACTGGACGAAGCTCTCAAGAAACTTGGACTGACTCCAACCCATGCCGACCCGTGCGTGTACTACGACAAGGAGAAACGAACGCTGGTATTGGTCTACGTAGACGATATTATCATAGCTTCTCGCGATGAAACCCGCATCATTCACTTGAAAGAAGAACTGGCCAAGGTCTTCGTAATCAAGGATCTTGGATACCCAAAATATTGTCTCGGGATTGAAATATCTCGGATCAAGGACGGGATACATCTATCTCAAGCTGGATACATCCGTGACGTTCTAGACAAATTTGGCATGACCGATTGTAAGCCAGTGAAGACACCTCTGGATGCTAGTGTCAAGCTGCATGGTGCTGTCGAAGACACGGACGTAGACGAATCAAAACTACCCTATCGCGAACTCCTAGGTTCGCTGATGTACCTGGCACAGGGAACTCGCCCTGATATTGCTCACGCAGTAAGCGCACTAAGCCAATGGTGCACCTCTTTTAAACGAGTCCACTGGACATCTGCCAAGAGGGTACTCAGATACCTCAAGGTTAACAATACAATTCAATACAATAAAATCAATTTTGACAATGCAGATATTTTATAAATTGTTAAGAAAAAATACATACAATTTTTTTTATTTTCTACTTTGCTTCATAACTTCATATGTCATTATTTTTTATGTCATTATTTTTTCAAATAACAAAAGTTGGATTAGCGTGGTTTCAAACTCGTTAACGCAGATTATACGACTATTTACTTGTTCTTGCGAAACAAGTCTCTATTAGCTGCATCACGCAAATCTAATATACGTAGTACGTATATAGCGGTTCAAAATTAAAAGGGTAAATTGCTAATCTGGCTTCGGTGAGAAGTAAACCGTCGGTCTGAGAAATCCGTACTTCGTGAATCGTCGTCGCGTCTATAGGACGAGATTCTGATGCGTGCAAACACAATGCAGTCCCCGGAGGCAGCATTATCCGTACTCCGTTGAGTTACAGCTCGATATTCGTGACTTAAACTGAAATAGTGATTTGACGAAAACGGATGAAATCGAGGATCTTTCGCGGAATTACTTCCAGCACATTTCGACAAATTAGCGCCGTGTCTCTGGAGAATTATAAATACTCGCAAACAGTAAGACGTGGAATTCGATAGCAGAGAGCACACTCTTAATTGGCGATATTGAACAATTTCCGAATGATCAATCTCTAAATAAAGAGACAAATTTTGCGTTATATTTTAAAGAGAAAATATTGCTACGGCATTTAACTGTGAGTAATTAAGAAATATAAAAATGCAACAGTTCTATATCATTAGAGTTAGAGCATGCCTATGTTTATCTCACAAGATCGGTTACGCAGTTTAACAATGTGCTAATTATATACAAATACTCAACTCTCTTCACTATATTATTTTTAATTCTTCGACACAGTGTGTAGTAACACACGTGTGGTAAAGGTGCTAACGCTGATGGATTCTGAAAGGTCAGGCGTTGAAAGTGCACAAAATTATATATCCCCGCAGTAACGACGCGACGAAAAATAATCGCGAGTCCGAGAAATCCATTAAATTGAAATTAACAGGGCTCCGGGGAGATTCATCCGTGGGGCAGTCATTAAAATGTCGCACGCGCGAATCATCGTTTCCCGGCGATAATCGTCGCCGATAAGAAGCCGACCGGCCGACAGTACGCATTTATAGCCCGACGAATCGCACGGTTTTTAGTCGACCCCTGTGTGATGGAAGCGCAAGAACTCGCTATCCCACGATTTGATAAATGAACTCACAGTATGTAATAAAACCAGGTCGCCGACGTCGGTAAAAGCGCGCGCATAATGTGTTTCACCCTCGTGTTTCCCCTCCCCCCTTCCGCCGTCCCCTACGCCCGCCGTCCCGTTCTCCCCATCCATCCCGGTATCAAACAACCGAGGGGGTGACATAATGCGATTGTACATACGCCGCGGTGTTACGCGCGATAGTCGACCAACAATTTTTCATTATTCGAATCTGTCGTTGTTTTTCGGCGCGAAGAGAACGCGAGGGAGGGAGAAACGGGGGGGGGGCGGGGGAAGTGGCGGCAAGAATCCAGAATAACGCTGCAGCGAACTTTTTATCGGTTTTTCCCCCGCGTGAATAAAGGGTTCTCCACTATTTACCCGCGCTTCCGTCCGTTCCTCGACAACGTCCGAGATTAATTGCCATCGAATCGACGAATAGAATCGCTATTGAAACACGGGGAAAAAAGTCTCATCTCGCAAACTCTAATTAAGCGGCACGACAATCCCAGAACGGGAGACACCGCGCCGAGGAGGGAGAAGGGGGGGAGAGGCGAATGGGGACGAAGGGCGAGAGGATCGACGAGGTTTCATTCCCGAATGAAGCTGCGGGAGCGAGCGAAATTAATACAGTCGACATCTTCGCGGCGCGGATCAATTGATTCGCCAGCATTGTGCTAGAATGCTACTTTTATACACAGAGTGCCCTGGATATATTTTCGATCATTGCGATATCGCTCGGCTTCGCGCGAGGATTATTCATAGAGAGACTATATGCACCGTCTCTGTAGTCGGAAATTGATAAATGACAAGTATGATGTCTAATGAAATTTTTATTGAGAACGACGGATCTCAAATCATCATTCATCCACAGAATCATCGGAGATGAACCGCGTAAATTCGCCTTATTTTAAAATCCACGCCAGTGGGGGCATGAGCACAAAAAGTGAGGGCGGAGTCGCGCGGTGGGATGATGAAAAGAGGGCGGCCACGGTGAGAGAAAATATGTACCGGAGCCGGAGAGTAAAGCTAATCGGATTTTTCCTATAAATCATACTTTGCGCGGCTAACGCATTTCGGAGCCTTCGATACCATCCGGTCGGACACTAACGACCATACAATGCGATAGTCTCGGCAAAAATCCTGTCACAGAGGAGCGCAGTCGGAAGAATCTTAAGTCTCGACGCGAGAGAACATACGATATAAATGGTTTTTCAACGAGCCGTGCCCGAATGATCGCTAAATAAACGTTTGCCGGTAGCGCGCGATCAACGCCGCGGTTGCAAACTCACGTTCACACGTTAACGTCATTCTGTCGTTCGTTATGCACAATCTATAAAAAAAAATAGCTTTCTAAAGGGAAAGTTTGGTTCCAGTAAAATGTCGAAACTGTTATGAGAGACACATCGCCGATTTAAATCTCCATCACTTTTCGATGGCTTCGCCGCGCTTCTCACCTCCGTCTAGACTCTTTTGCCTAATTTGCATGAGGTCGATTATTTCTTGGAGAAAATTTATCTGAATGTGTTGCATTTTTAAACGACTGTTTAACATTTATATATAAAATATTCAGATTTTTGTATTTCAGTAAAAGTAAGCTTCGTACGTGTTGCAATTCTAGTGAAGCTGAAGTAAAATGCGTCGAAAGTGAAAAATAAAATTATTACATTGTACATTTAGATATTACATCTTTTATTCACATATTCGTGAACACGTTTTCAATAAATATTCAGCCAGGCCATTTATTTATAATTTATAAATTCAACAATCACATGAATTTTTATGATCGATCTCTGTTGCCAATAAAAGAAATCAGAATTTTTTTCATTCTTTCTCTAAAAAGCGCTATAATTATTTCCGCAGAGAATCAACAGAAATAGAAAATAAATTGAAAATTAATTGATTTCCAGTAATATTACTATTTATTACGATTTAATGTAATTACTGCAATATAATTGCATGAAGATTTAAACGTATGATCTCGCGCAAATATAAACATCAAGCGTCGACGCGCCAATTCTCGTGTCAGATATTTCTTTATTAATATTATATCGGTGAAATCTGCTCGGTAATAATGAAAATATATCATGCATCGTAAAGTCAGTGGTATAAAACGTTTGATTGCCGTATTTATAATATATTCTTGCATTGATGCGGAAATCGAGTGGGGAGGGCGGGCGCATAAAGCGGGCAATTACCTATTGGACGACCATGTATATATATATATATATATATATATGTATGTATAAAATGACAGAATCTAATTTATATTCCGGATTGTCTATAATGCAATTCATTAGTCTCGAAACAGGTTGGCATGGAGAAACAATGGCTCGTCTTCGAAGTTTCTTCGGTGCTCCCTCTCTTACCCTCTTTCTTCTCCATCTTCTTCTGCTTCTTCTTCCTCTCTTCTCCGTCATTTCTTCCGCCTTCGTCGAGCCCTCCCTCCATCCACCGTCTCGCCTCATAGCTTTTCCCCGCTTCATCTTTATGGCTTTGCTACTACCATCTACCAGCTTCCACCCAATTTATTAACACACTTCATTCCGCTTTCCCTCTGGAGATTTATTTTATAATTATCTTCGCCCCCGTTCTTCTCCGTCGTCCGGGCGAGATGAGTGCCAGTAAGTTTTTTATACCGTGTATGCGAAAGATAATTTAGCGCTACTAACAGCCATGTGTCGCTCAAATTTTTGCGCCCCGCGCGACGGGATGATGGTAACTGCCATTAGGTACGATTGAAGCGTTCACTTTAAAAGCGATATAAGCTCAATTTTGAAACATAATGTGTTTCTTTAAAACCTTCAATGTGGATTCTTGAAATTGCTCTTATGCTCTCGCACGCAGATAAAGAATTGAAAATAAACAATTATGAAAAATCTTAAAAAGAATGTGTTTTCAAATATTATGCCTGATAGTCATCTTATGAATTATTTTAAACCTGACAGATATAGTATACTTTTTCCTTTATAAATAATACCTATACTATTCCAAATATAGAGATTGCATTAATAGATATATTTATAAATTACTAATCGTACAAAGAATAACTGTTATACTGGGTGATCCCGATTCTATCAGCAACTGCTTAACAAGATGAAGGACGCATGAGATTGTTGCGAATTAACTTAAGGTGATATTATTTTTAAAATTCGTAGATGAAATGAGTTTTCTTTGACTACAAAGCGGTCAGATTTGGTCTCGCCGTCTAAGGGCTAACATTAATAACACTCTTCGTGCTTTCCTTTCTCTCGTCGCCGAGTTTCTCTCCAGTATATTTTCCTTCCTGGCGATTTTTCCTTTTCACCTTATTTCGCCCGCCCGATTCCTCGGTTGCTCTCTCTCTCTCTCCGCACTTATTGTCTCGCTTCCTCTTTATAGCTCATGCAGCTCCATGTTCCGACTTCTGCCGTATTTATGGACATACTTTACCTTGCTCTCTCTCTCGTACACTCTCGCTCTACCCATAGTTATCTATATTTTCTTTGCGCTCAGACCTCTAATGGCGCTTTATTGGTCTCTCGATCGTGAACGGTATATGTAACGTGCCATCTATCTATTTAAAATTAATATAAAATAATTTTTCAATATATTAATATATTGTCATTAAATAGCTCACCGTGTTGCATTTTACTTTAGCATCTTTAGGATATCTGTTGATATTTCTTTCGAGTCAATTTTTATTCTTTTTTAAAAATAATTGTGCCAGATCTGATTGTCGTATCCTACATGTTTCTATAAGTATGTTTCTTGTTTCTCTTTAAAGATAGAAAATAAAAAATGGATTCTTACAGTAAACATACGCAAGCAACAAATATAAGATCGCGCGACTGATGCGTCAGTGATGTCTAATAATAGAAACTATAAAAGCTCTTTCAATGTTTCGATAACAATTACACAACTATCGCATTAATAAGAAATATTCCATATTAAAAACTTCGGATAATAAAATAATATATATATTTATATATTATTAGGATAATTGCGGTGATATTTCGCA
>JASTWP010002139.1:0-49618 GCA_030770255.1 Temnothorax ravouxi | reverse complement strand
GCTTTCACTTTTCCCGAAGGCTCCGCCGCGCAGTCTGAAAAAAGAAAGGTCGAAAGCCAGCCGAACAGCGATTTTGACATCCGACGCTGAGATAAAACGAATTGCCGAAGAAAAAAATGCGCGAAGTGCTTTGGAAAAATGAAAGAAATAAACGACAACAACAAAAAGAAAAACAGGAACAAAAGCAGAAAGAAAAAGAAAAACAGGAAAAAAAGCAGAAGAAAAAGAAAAACGAAAGAGCAACAAGAAGAAAAAAGCGGCAGAGACCAGGAAGAGAAAAAAAGAAAACAAAATGCAAAAGAAGAACGGCAAAATAAAACAAAAACAGAAGAAACAAAACAAATTAAGCCATAGCCCTTGATTAATTCATTAACTCATTAATTAATTTTTGTTTCCCCTAAAAAAGCATTAAAATATATTTGAATAAAGTAACAAACATTTCAATTAATTCCAAATCATCGTGTTTTGTTTACAAATTACAATAAGAACTCAAATTTTACTTTCTTCTTGCGATTCGCTAAAAAAAATTAGGGGGTCGGTTTGCGGACCATGTGGAGGTCGTTTTCACCACCTTTTTTGAGCTTGTCGAAAACGTGTAGACTTTTGCCTTTGCTCTCTGTATCTCTCAGAACGACACCCATAACCGGCGGAAAGTTTAGAGAAATGATCACTCTAGACAGTAAAACTTTAAACCTGTCAAAAAAGTTATTTTTAACAACTTTATTGGGCCTTTTACCATTTAGGCGGTCGTATGGGGCCACTCTCCCTATACAATGCGAATCTTTATAATTTAAGTTACAGTTTGAGTGCGCGGGACCTCTGTACTGACCGGTCAGATGACAATGATCGCGTACTCGCACGTCGTCTGGCTCGAACGGTTTTTCGCACACGTGACAGTGCGTTGCGCTGTTAAACTTTTCCCACTCGTCTCGCGTGAAATCCGCCATGGGCAAATTAGTGGACAAGATTGTCTTTACATCGTGAGCTAAACGTCTTAGCTCCTCGGCGAACCACGCGACGCAATCCTTATCGCGACGAAACCGATACATTGATAACGAGTCGTCGTACGAGCAACGCACGTAGTACCCTATGCTAAACACGCGATGATGTTGATACGTGTACCTGGACGTTTCCGGATCCGCTTCCATCTTCTCCAGGGTACATTCCAGGTCGGCGTATATGATAAACGGAACTCGTTCCTTCCTGTTGTGATTCTTAAAGGCCAACCACTTGTCGTTATCGCTCGGTAACTTGATCGCGCAGTCGTTCATCTCCAGACAGTCGACGGTGTGGGCTTCCAATTTCTCGCTCGTGTAGAAATAGTGTAAACATCTGTAAATAATGAAATTTTTTATATATTTTTTAAGTAAGATTTATTTTTATTAATTATTAGGACGTATACTCACCGATCGCAAAAGTATTTCCGACTATGGTGCCTTGCTCAGTTGCGAGCTCACGAGGCGGGATAAGTTCTTGATCCATGCAAAATGTCCCACGTTGTCGTCATGCACGTACAGCAGATTTACATGCCTGTCCATCTTTCTGTCGGTGAGCCGTATTGGCACGATAGCAAGTTCCTCGTTTTTTTTCTCGATGCCGTACACGTTGATGGAGATGTCGTTGTAATTTTCAAAATTTTTAATTTGATCCAACGTCATTGGAAACTTAATGTTTGTAAGATTTAGCACCGACGTGTAATGTGGATACGACGACTCCCGTTCTGCATGTCTTTGGGCTGGATGCAGAGCAGCCGTCACTGACCATGCGAAACATGCATTGTCCATTGATCGCACGTTTATCACCGCTTCTCTTCGTTTTAATTTCTCGCGGTATTTCCACAAAACACCCCGCGTGCAATGGATTGTACTTGTTTACGTTAACAGTCAAATTCAGTATACGCGACAACGCCCATCCGCTATCACGTTCCTGGAATTCCTCCAGCGATGCTAGGGTAGGCTCGATAACGCGTCGCTTGTACCACTCGCGCAGATCGGACATACGAAAGAGTTCACTGTTTCTCGTAGCGATACTTTTATTCGCGCGTTTGTCACCCGCAACAAATTCACCATTAAACATTGTATTTATCTTTACATTGTCGTGTCGTTGCATGACGTTCCGCACATGAATGAGTACAATGTCTCTCGCATCTTTGAGAAATTGACGTGGGTCGATGTGTTTGGAATTTATCACCACACCGGTCAGTATACGACTTTCAAAAGCCGTATCTATCTCGCGCCATCTGAGTCCTGTCTCACTCGCACTGTATCCGGCACC
Source organism: Temnothorax ravouxi (assembly GCA_030770255.1). Taxonomy (NCBI): domain Eukaryota; kingdom Metazoa; phylum Arthropoda; class Insecta; order Hymenoptera; family Formicidae; genus Temnothorax; species Temnothorax ravouxi. The sequence continues at coordinate 47,344 of JASTWP010002139.1, read as the reverse complement.
CACATGCACGAAACGTTGACGTACCGAGTCTTTCAGACCTTCGAGTCGTGCGATACAAGCAATCAACGACTGTTTGAGACCGATCGATAATCGTGGCCGTTTAATTCGGCTTTGTTCTTCCAACGATTCGATAAACTCGTCGCATCGTTGCTCCCACGCGGTAAATTCTTCCCACGAATTTAAAAGGGCGGATTGCTCCAACAACTCTTGCTCCATATTATTGCACGATCTTCTTTCTGACACAATTGTGCTCACGACTTCCAATTCTCGACTACTGAGCGTATCCCCCCAGATTCGTCAATTTATATTCTACTAATGATGCATCGTTTGCTAGCATATTTAATTTTATCTCAGCAGCCGTACATCGGCGCTATTTGCAAAATTTGCAGTTTTGCACGTGTTCGATGAAATCATCGTGAGACATGTATGTTCTTGATATCAATAATGTACCACTGACTTATGCGAAATTGCAAAATTTGCAGTTTTGCACGTGTTCGATGAAATCATCGCGAGACACGTATGTTCTTGAAAACAATAACGTGACTTTCGGTGATTTGATCTGTATCAATGCAGCAGCCGTACATCGACCAGAAAAATGCAAAATTTGCAGTTTTGCACGTGTTCGATGAAATCATCGCGAGACACGTCGCGACATGTTCTTGAAAATATCATATTTGATGCTATTGCCCGATGAGGTGATCTCATCATGTTCTTGACAACGAATATCACATTTATGTGGATTGTGGTGGTGGTCACCATGCAGCAGCCGTACATTGGCGCAATTTGCAAGATTCGCATTTTTGTACGTATAAATAGTCTACGAGGATTCTAGCGCGTGCAGTCAAGAGTTTGATACGGTTCGAGTCGCAAACAGCCTCTAGATACGATGAATACTCACGGTGCGAACTACTACGTTCCGATTCAGGATGAAACGTGCGAGAAACAGCACAATAAGTAAGTACCGATAATTTTCGTATATACTTGTAAAAAAAAGCTTTTATTATTATATATTTGTATTTTTTCAGTTTTGATAAACCCCGCCACACGCCACGTATTTTGGGAAGGAGATTTGCATTGACATCGACAGCATACAAATTTTTGGATGTTGGAATCAGCGCGGGACCTATGTCCTCTGTGGACATACTTATTGGTGATAACCGAGGCAATCGGATAATTCTGCCTCATGCAACGTGGACGGCTCTCATCGAAAAACGTGCAGATATTCAGCGACTCGTGCAGTCACCGGCGCCATCATCGCTTGCGTTTCGAGATCTGGAGCTCGTTAAAATATGTGACGCAGACATTGTAAAATTGACGTCGTGCTGATACCAGCTTATACATGAAACCGTCAACCGTACTCTTCCTGTTCGAACTAGAACATTGCGTCGAGAATGTGTATTTTCAACTATGCCAAAATGTTCATGGCGTAAGTGAAAAATTTAGAACAATTTGTAAGCATTTTACGCCAAAATTGTATCATCGATAAATGTAATGCAGTTAGAATCTTGCGTGAATTTTACGATAAACATTCAATTATTGATTGTGAATTATTAGTCTACGCTTTAGATACTATTGTGTATAATGCGCTACATGATAAATAAATGCATATAATATGATAAAAAGTTTAAACAATTTTTCCTTTTCATTTTCCGTTTATCCCATTCCCTGTCATTAGAATTAAGCTGTCCTTCGTCTACTTAAATGTAATATTAGAACATAAATATTCGCGAAAATCTAACGATTAAATATTGTTTTGCGAAGAAAAGATATGCGAACGAAAAAACGCGAACAGAAAACGCGCGCGAACGAGGAAAACGCGAACGAGAAAAACGCGCACGAACGGGGCCGGGAGCGAGAGGGGACCGCGCGCGAACGGGGGCCGGGAGCGAGAGGGACCGCGCGCGAACGGAGGCCGGGAGCGAGAGGGACCGCGCGCGAACGGGGGCCGGGAACGCGAGCGGGTGACGTCACGCGGACCGCCGCGGCCGTTGCACGCGGTCGCCCCTCACCCCGCGGACGCCGGAAAACGCGATACCCCCTCCCCCGCCCCCGCGACGCTGAAAAACGCGTACCCCGCCCCCCCGCGACGCACGGAAAACGCGGTACCCCCCCCCTTCCCCGCCCCCGCAACGCATGAAAACGCGGTACTCCGCCCCCCGCGACGCCTGAAAACGCGGTACCCCCCTCCCCGCCCCGCGACGCATGAAAACGCGTTACCCCCCGCCCCCACCCCGCGACGCATGAAAACGTGGGACCCCCCTCCCCCGCCCCCGCGACGCATGAAAACGCGTTACCCCCCTCCCCCTCCCCGCGACGCATGAAAACGCGGTACCCCCTCCCCCGCCCCCGCGGTATTCCCCCTCCCCCTCCCCCGCGGTATTCCCCCTCCCCCCCCGCGGTATTTTCTTTCCACCTCCCCCGCGGTATCACCCTTCCCCCTCCCCCCGCGGTATTCCCCCGCGGTACCCCCTCCCCGCCCCTCACCCCCCCTCGGAGCTCCCGAGTTAGAGCGCCCATAGTTTACCTACTCCCCCCCCCCCCCCCCAGAAAGCAGCAGGCACCGACCGACCCCAGCAACCAAACCCCCCAGAGATCCGAGAGCGCCGCGCAAGGCGGCGCGTCGGACCCCAGGGGAAAGACAACCAGGGCCGGCCGGCGCCCACCACCCCACAGGAGAAGGAGGACGGCCAGAGCAAAAAATTCAAAACTTGCCCAGGAAGACAGGACGAGTAACATGCATCAAAACTAACACAAGAGGACCCCGGATAACCGAGAGTCCATACGCAGCGTCAAGCGAAAAGCAATCGCACAAAGAGGAAAGAAAAAACTTAAATTAAGGCGCGATACAATAGAAGCGCGATGAAGCTGTGTTACAATAAAATCGCAAAATTCATCGCAGAGAAGCGTGTCGCACTAGATCCCGGTCCAAGGCCTCCTGCTGTCTTCTCCTCTCGTCCTCTTCCTTGATGCGGAGAACGCGCTCCGCGAAGACAGAAAAGGTCTTTCAAGCCTCCCGAGAAGCGCACATGGCTGCAAGAAGCGCAGGCAAAGCGAGATTTTGCCCGACGACAGCCGTCAATTCGCCCCGCTCCAAACTCCAACGGTCGCACACTCCGAGGGTATGTTCAGCAGTGTCGATGTCAAGATTACAATAACGACATATAGGCGTTTCTTCCCGCTGTATTCTATGCAAATAGGACCCAAAACAACCGTGACCCGTAAGAAATTGGGTGATCCGAAACGTCAAAAAAGCCCGTACGACGGTCGATCCAGACGCCAAAACAGGAAATCACGGCCGTCCTTGTACGCCTCCCAGGCAACGACTCATCCCGCATATATTCCTCCCATCGTACTCTCAGTGAGTTTCATTCCTCCCCACGAATCGTAGCGGGGGCGTCTGTATAATACTCCCCGGCTTCCTTAAGGGCTCTGATGCCCATGTAAACACGTGACACAAAATCCGCGTAAAGATGAATGGGCGGGACCCTTGCGAGAAGAGTGGCGGCCGCATAGGACACGGTGCGATACGCCATTATCGTACGAAGCGCGATCAATCGAACCGCACGGCGAAGTACTCCCTGTTGTCTATTGGAAGCCAGTAACTCCTGACTCCAGATAGGAGCCGCGTACAAAATGATGGAAGTAATAACAGAAAAGTATAAACGCCATCTTAGACTCCACGGGACCCCGCAGATTCGGCAGGATCCCACAGAGAGCACGGCTCACATTGGTGACCTTATCCGCCACGTACGAGAAGTGTTTACAGAAGCTGAGTCGTCTGTCAATATAGACCCCGAGATACTTAATGTAGGTTTTAATAGGGATGTCAAAACCCTCCACCGTAATCTTCGAGTCACGCGGACAATTTCCGAAAAAGACGGCCTCGGACTTAGGCCAGGAGACCTTGAGGCCCAAACTGCGGATGTTAATCAGTAGTCGCTCCAGGCAATCCAGTATAAGCTCACATACGTCGTCATAACTATCACCGACAGCGATCAACAACGTGTCGTCGGCGTAGCAAATAACGTGACAATTTTCATATAGCGTAGTCCGAAGAACCATGTCGAATGCTATATTCCAAAGTAGGGGGCCCAGCACTGAGCACTGCGGGACCCCCCGATTGACATTTCTAGTACAGCGCGAACCGTCCGCGGCGAAGAAACGAATTTTCCTGTCAGTCAGATATGAGTCTAGGATTCTCCGCAAATACTTAGGAAAGCGCTTCACGCGGAGAGCTCTTCTAATGGCGGCGAAAGTAATAGAATTAAATGCGTTCTCAATATCCAGCGAGAACGCCATAGCGACTTTACCGTTGGATCGGGCCTCCAGAACGATGTCCTTGAAAAGGAAGAGAGCATCCGTCGTCGAACGCATTCTCCGAAAGCCGAACTGGTTCTCGGACAGGTTGGCCGCGGGAGTATTCTCCATATGATCATTCAGCCGATTCGCGATAATACGCTCAAAGGTTTTTCCGGTCTCATTTAAGAGACAAATTGGCCTGGCCTTTGGAAGCTTCCCCGGAATGTCCTCCCCCTTAGGGATCAAAACGAGCTCCGCTAATTTCCAGGTACGCGGAAAAATGCCATATTTGAATAGAATATTAAAGCATTGAGCAAGTCTTGCGTGCATATTCAAGGGCAACTTTCTGAGTACCGTCGCCTTGAACCCATCCGGGCCCGGAGCGGTACCGGTATTAAGTTTGGCGACAATAGCCCGGCTCACCTCCTCCCCAGTGACCGGTAAACGGTCCACCTTACAATCGCCAAGATCGATAGGGGCGAGCGGATTTCCAGGAGGGAACAGCTTATCCAAGACCATCCGTAAAGTATCAGGTGCCAGAGTAGCCGCCAGTCTCGGTGTTGACCTACGAAGTCGCTTTAGGACGATCTTATACGGCAGTCCCCAGGAATCATCGTCTAGGGTATCGATCAACTCCTGCCAAGCCATGCTCTTCGCCCTTCGAATCGCGAATTTTAATTCCTCCTTGGCCGTAACGTAGTTGTTTCTTTTAATCACAGAAAGGTCAGGAGAATCGCGAAGTCGGCCGCGAGTCCAAGTTCTTCTAGCGCGATTTGCCGCAGCCCGGAGTGAAGCGATCTCGTCGCTCCACCAGTTTGCAGGTGGTGAGTTACCGCGAGTCTTCAAACGAGGGACGGCGGCCCTACATGCATTAGAGATACAAATATGTATCCATCTGTCAGGAATTGCGTTAATCATGTATTCCTCGCTATCGGGAGTGACGGCGCACGACCATTCGACGGATTCCTTGTACAGGTCGACATCCATCTCCTTAAAATTCCAACGGACCGGACGAACGGGTCTATATGGTCTCACGTTTGATTCGGTCAAGAGAAAGGTGATATATTTATGATCGGAGAGAGACTCCAAGTCATCTCTGACCACCCAGCGCCGTATACAAGGCACCAGACTTGGGGAGGCCCACGTAAGGTCGATAATTGACGAGCCTTGATGACTTGAGAATGTGGAGGTATTGCCCACATTCATTAGACGAAAATCCATTTGAGAGGTCCAATCCTCAAGCAAACGGCCTTTAAGATTCGTGACGCGAGAGCCCCATAAGGTCGAGTGGGCATTAAAGTCCCCACAGATCACGACTCTACGATCCAGAACCGCAGAACACAAATTCGTAAGCTCGTCAAGGAAACTCACGTATTCGTTATAATCAGAGTTAGGAGAGATGTAGCAGGAGGCAATATGAGTACTCCCATATCTAATGATGACAGTGGATAGTCCCCTGCTCACTAAGGGAAATCCGCGAGACGGGTGTTAATATATATTGCAGCGGAGCCATCAAGACTGCAGTACCACTGCTGAGAAGCAGGTGTGCGGGCCGGCTCAGAGACCACGCACACAGCTGCCCTCAATTCCTCGGATTGGTGGAGAAGCAAATCCTGTGCCTCTCTGTTTCGATTCAAATTAGTTTGAATTATGGTCGCCATCGGGCCTGACGGTTATTCGCAGAGCCATCCCCTACGGCATCACGCTCAAAACACCTCGGTGAGGATCCAACTCGGTGATCAGCAGGCCTTCCCGCCTAGTCGCAGACGACGCAAAGAGGGTCCGAGGAGCACTGTCCCAATCTGATGATCCCGAGATCCACATCTAAAGCAGGATCCGGTACGATCCTCTTTGTACGTGCAAGTGTTTCTCACGTGACCGTACCTCCAACACTTAAAGCATTGTACCGGTCTTGAGTCAAGGAGTTCTACGCGAGATATCGTCCAACCCATCCTTATCTTCCCGGAAGAGCTGGCACGAATTGCGGCAGCAAGTGGACACTTGATCCATACCGAGTTCAACCCATTTTGCATAGGTCTAATATTGCCGATCCTGATATCGACCTCATCACAGTCTCCCATGATAGAGATAGCATTTGCTATGTCAGTTCTAGAAATAGACTTGTCGAAATTCCATAATCGAAGTTCCCCCATCGAAGTGGGCCTATTGACGCGGACACCGGGTCCTTCGAGGACTTCCTTTAATTTCCTAGACAGGCCATCGGCTTTAGTGGCGCCATTCTCGCCGGGAATCTCAATTATGAGACCTCCATTGATCCCACGACGAATCCGAGAGTCCTCGATACCAAGAGACTTAAGCTCGATTTTCTCTCGGGCCTTTTTTAGGAGGTCAGCGTACGAAATCTTCGAATCTGTAGAGGTTATAGTAACCGCCGCGGATCTAGGCGGTCTACGACGAGGAGGTCCGCAAGTAGATTTATCAGGTGGGACGGAAACTAAGTTTTTATTAGCTTTAATGCATTGAGGTTCACGATCCTCCTTGTTCGCATCAACAGATGTTTGTGAAGTTTGAGCCAAGCTATCCTTGATCTCACGCCTACGATCGGCCAGAAAATCCATATACTCCTTAATTCTTGATAACTCATCGTTATCCGCATGTCCCCGAGGGGCACTCACAGTTTTCGGGACCGAAGAACCACGGGTGGACTTACGAGCGGCGAATCTCTCATCACGCATATCAGTGCCAGACTCACTGGTACAGGCCTCGCTAAAATCAGCTTGGTGTCTCACCCTAGAGAGGGGAGGAAATTCCACACGAGTCGAAGCCCCCCCGATAGGTTCCTCCAGACCCTCGGAATCCGAGGTAAAGGCACGAAAACGATCACCACCGCTACGAGTAACCCTGCCAGGAACGATACGCGCGGACGGCGCGTTGTCAGTGATGGCAGGAGTTGACTTCTTTACGATATTGTATTTGCCATGAAAAGGACAATCTTCGACCTTCCTAGGTCTTCGTGGCAGCGGGGGCTGCTCCCCATAAGCCAACGCTCTCCCCTCAGGGTGATCCTCGATCAAAGTCGACTTCTTGTTGTAATCGGAATTAAAGCCAAAACTATCGGTCTGTTCCTTCCCGAATATATAGACGGATGGTCTAGCGTCCGCGGACTGGGTTGCACTCTTCTGAGACTCAAGCTTAGAGACCCTTACACGGAGGGCCTCGAGCTCTCTTTTAAGTTCTTCGTTTTCCTTTTTTAACAAGGATTGCTCCCTCTTGCTCACGAGTTCATCGCGCTTAAGAACTCTAAGCTGAGCCGCAAGTTCAACGTTCTGGGCTCTTAAAGAAGAGTCGTCCCCAGTCTGACGATTAAGCCGTTCAAAGAGAATACTAAAAATCTCTGAGATATTAAGGAAGCCACGTTTGAGCGAACCGCTCAGCGGGCCCTGGAAACCCTTACTATCGCTACGGATTAGCTCCATCTTCTCGAGGAAGGCCGACGTAAGATCGGAGAGATCTCTCACATCCATATTCTCTAGTTCCTCTGTCGGAATTATCTCCATTCGGGTCCTCCCGTCAAGGGAATCCGCAGAGGGTGGTGGATCCCTCTGTTTAATACGGGACGGCCGAGGTCTCTTCAGAGATCGAAAGGACGAGCCGGTCGCCGAAGCGCCCGGAGACTCCTGTGAGGATGGAGAAGTCGAAGGAATAGACGTCTTCCGCCTCTTCAATGACCCTCTTGCATCACCTCCAGCGCGAGTGAGGTCCACAGACGGCGGCAAATCTTCATCCGAAACAACAATAATCATATCCTTATCCAAAGCGTCATCATTCCGATCTCCGACAGTCTCATCGTTCGTATTTTCCCCATCTCGTGTAGGTACAGTTCGTGCAGGCGTAAAGGATATAAAGTCCCTCTCTTCAGAAGCCTCGACCAGGTCCTGAGAAGGGGTCCGATTCAAGTAATCTGTGTCCAAAATCCTCGCGGCCAATGTGGCAGCGCCAGACTCCGCAGGTGTCTGAGTTTGATCATTAGAGTCATCCTCGGCGACCTCTTCACCACACGCGGACCGTCGCCGGTCCGTTGTGGTCTTCTCGGTAATAGATGCCTCACCGGTGCCCGAGGTGCACACCGGTGGTAGCCCTTCGCCGGATAACGACATCACCCCCAGGGACAATAGGGGCGGCACGCCGGTCGTCGGATTCCGAGGCCGACGGTGAATAATCCTTATCAATGTGTGAAGCCATGTTTCATAATCTGGACAAAAAATCTAGAGTGCCCCGTGTCCAGAGAGGCACTCCAGGACGTTGAAAATTTGCTATAGCTGCACCTTGTCAAGGACGCACTATTTATAAGTTGGTGGGTGGAAGATGTCTTCCCCACATATAAGAGTACACGAAATACAGTGAGATACACATATCGTTATCATACATATGATCATAATGGAATAAATCGTGAAATATCCAAATTTAACAAAATAAAATCTTCTTATAATAACAGACCACAAATGAATCTGTGAACCAAATTCAGTTCAGCCACCTGGCATGGGGAAGGATATTTATTATTTTTCCCGTATTTATTCATTTTTTCATATTTAAATTGACAAAATAATGGATCAGGTCGAATAAAACCTGACTTGGGTTAGGATAGATTGTGACCGGAACAACGAGTAATTTTATTGAAAAATCTCTGTAGCCACTTACTTTGGCTGAATTAACGGTCGCCACTGTATTTTCAGCATAAATACAGAAAGCCGGTGGCCCAAGTCCTTCCTGCAACAAGATGGCTGCCGTCTTCTACGCAGCGAACGTGTCTGTGCCTGTCGACCACGCCCTTACGCTCGACGTAATTTATGACGGAAAGGAACTTGTGAGGCGCACAATGAAAACACACACGGATAACTTTTAATAACAATAAAAGATTTAATAAATCCGGTGTACAGGAAATGTTCTCAGCTGCGTACGAAAGATAAGATCTAACGGCGGGTATGAGCTTGTCACGACTTGTCGTCGGAATGCCGCGATGGATATTCGCCGTGAATACCCGTTTACACGCGTACACGATCTCTCACTCGAGATATTATTCACGCTACTATCGCTAGCGGTCAACGGGATAAGTTCCACGGGCTCGGATGTTAATGCGTAACCGATATCTAAATGCGTGTTAACGCGCCGAAGTCTCGCGAAGAACTGTCCGGGAGGAACGGGTCTGACTCTCCCACTATAACGGCCGCGCAGGCGCAGTGCCTATCTTTTTGGCGCGGGTTGTGCAATCCGGCGCGCGTTAACGCTCTCGGCCAATCGCGAACGTGGATCTTGGGCGACGCGATCCCTGGAGTGCGTTCTCCAATCACGGCTCACTGAGCCGATCTTTTCGGCTCAGCTCCTGAGAACTGAAGGCCTGTCACCTCATTGGACGGCGGACATCGTCTTGAACTTCTGCATGACGAATGCCAGCCGTCGCAATGCTACTCGCGACGTGTCACCCGGAATTTATTCGAGTGACCTTCAAACGGTCATTTAGACGAACCAGGACTCCTCAGGTAAGTACCCGCGTGTAGGACTAACTCATTTCTAATCCTCTCTTTTATTTTCAGGTACCGGACTCCCCACGGATCGTCTCGCCCAGTCATTGGACGGTAAGTATAAGGTAAGTATAAAATATGCGGTAATTCTTACAATCTACCGCGCGTACATAGTGTCGCTTAAAACTAGGTGTATTCGACAGGAATAACATAAAATCATCGTAATAAAACGTAATTAACGCGTTTACAACGCTTCTCGCTGTTCTCGAGCCGTGTTCGTTCCTGATTGGTCGGTTGCTCGCGTATATCACTGCGGTCGGTCGAAACCGCTTTCGTAGGCATAAGGCCCTTGTGAATCGAACTGAATGTTTAAAATTAATAAAAATAAGGCCAGGATCGTTCCTATTGGCCGTCACTGTCGACTAGATGAACTCTACATCCGAACTTAATTCAAATGCGTTAAAACGAATTGAAAATAGCCTGGGTCTTTCCCCATTGGCTGAAAAACATGCATAATTGCAAATTGACTGAAACTTTGTAAAATCATATGAAAATCTGTAAATAAATACATACTTGCTTTTCGCGTAACCCTATTGGTTCAAAAAGTCGCTCACTTAACTTAATCTATGTCACGCGTTATTCGCGGATCTATCTCGTTTCCTAAAATTAATAAGTATATTGTGTATAGTGTAAATATCGTGACGATAGTGTTTATGTCGGGAAATGCTGTTATCAGCGGAAAGAAAATGATTATTGTTACTGTTATGTATTCTTTGAACTTCATGATGCCCGATTGGCTGTGTAAATTGCGTATAAGCTGAAAAATATTATAAATGCGAAAATTATGAAAAGTGAAGTTAATATTGTAGTTTTAAGTCTCTCCCGATCCATTATAGCGAATATATTATAAACATGGTGTAAATTATGAGAATTGCGAATAAAATGAGAACTGTGATTATTACCAAGATTGCTACTTGTTCAATGACTCTATTTGTTATATCGACTGAATATTGTTGCTCTAACTGCATGTTGGCCTTCGAATGGCTCTTCTTGAATATTTAATTATTTATTTTCCCGAAGTCTCCTTTTCCTCTCTCTATGATGTGTGGGATTGGTGAAAGGTAAGTGTATTGTTCTTCATATGTTTTTTTTTTCTGTGTGCTACGCTCTGCGTATCTTATTATTATAAAAATCTTACGTCTAATTGCTCTATAAAATATTCAAGTATAAAAAGAAATAAAATCTCGTATGACTAACCTCGTTAAGTCACGCAAATAAAACATAAACAAACGTTACCTTTAAAAACGTTAAAAGAAAATAAAACAGTCTTAGACTTTATTATCACGGGGATGACTTTATCTATTGAGGGAGGGATGCACCTGCCGCTGCTTCCGTCTCGGTCTGCACTGCGACTTGCTCCTCTGCTCTCGGCTCCCCGTCAGGCTCGTCTCTCGGCTGCGGTTGGTCGCCAGCGGGCTGTAGCCTACCGTGCCGGATCACCTCCTCTATTTGAGCCTCTGGAATCTCTACGTACAGCTCCTGCTGCGTTAGGCTCTCTTCCGTAAATATTTCCACCTCCTGGATGGACAGGCCTTGCGATTGGTCGGCTGAATCATTGGGATGGACAGGACCTGGATCGGCTGTCATCGCTGCGGGCCTCTTCGTTGGCTAGCAGTTGTCTACGCACCGAGAAGTATCCGACCTTGAAGTGACGGGTTTGCCCGTCGACTTCAAGGTCAGGTCGGTTAGGACCTGACTTCGGTCAGGATGGATTAAGTCAGATGGATTAAGTCAAAGACTTGACCCGAGTCAGGCCAATCAAACATCTCCACAGAAAACCTTTATTTAACACATTTGTTCATTAGTATACAAAATAGACCCTATGTAGATAAACATATGCATTATGCACTCAGTGGCTGGTAAACTAAGATCATGATATAAATAATACACAGTAACAGGCCAACAAAATATATATCCTGCAATATATATACAAATGTACATATACTAACAGTTACTTCACATTCACTGAAAACAGGAAATACACAAAGTTAACAAAACACATGACATAAATCCTCGTGATAATTGGTCACAAGTCGCTCGCCGAAATAGAAATAGTACGCAGAAACGCATATAAGTCAATAATATAAGCGCACAGATTAAACTATTGTGTAATATGAGCGGTCAGTATTAAGCCAAACTAATTATGCAGCGATGTGGACACCGGTGCATCGGCCCGACAGCACCAATATTCACGCATCGACAGAAAACGCATATGTACTCAGAATTCACAAAATAAAGAGCCGCGACGCAAACAACGATCACACACGGGTCGCGGTCAAATATATATAGAAAACCGAAAAAGGTCGGCCATCAACGCGAATATTCACAAGGCACCACGAGCCTGCCACGTCACCGTGAAGAAGGGTCGCCATATCGCGCACAAGACGTTAACGTTGAAGACCGCTATTTTCCCGATTCGACACAAGATTCGGCCATTATATATTCTAGAATCACGCACAAGCGATAATAATGTCCAGGCCATATTGGCGATCAGATACGTTCAATGTTCATACAGAGATGACAAATACTAACACAGATTGCCCCAGATACATACAACTCACCAGAAAATAATAAAAAATAAATGTTTGGCGGTTATAAGAATCTGAAGCCTCTCAAAAATTATCTAACATCCTTCCTTCACACGTGAAACGCCCTCACAATTCGTCGATTCGCTCGACAAGAGAACGATCGTTGGAGCACGCGTCACATGCGCGATCATCCGGGTATGTTCACGAAATTGAGTAAAAATCTCGTTCAGAATCGAAAAATATCCGGACGTGAGGATATATATGACATGCCCAAAGCCATTAAAGACGCGATCCACAGAGATATCAAACGGATTATAGATATTTCGCGCACTTTCGTCACAGGGAGACCGACCCAGATTGTCACGAAGCGGCGGCCATTACAAGATGCGATCATATTTATGTTAATATCTCCCGAATCCGGCCAAAATCCATATAAAAATTTAAATAATTCAACCTAACAATGAGTGTCGGTTCGCTCCGAAGTAAAATTTCCACAAAAAACACAGTTGAAAATCACAAAAATCGTCGCTAAATACGGAGCGATGTTAAGCACGTCCACACCCTCACACGCCCCGTGTCGGTCTCCGCATCACAACGAACTGCCATAACCCATTTCCGATAGAAAAAGCTGTCTTTTCACGTTCCTTCGGGCGGATCTTAATTTGCCAATAACCGCTCTTAAGATCAAGAGTAGAGAACCAACTATTGCCTGATAATTGGTCCAAGATGTCATTAATCCTGGACAAGGGAAAAGAATCCTTTTTAGTAACCTCGTTAACTTTCGGAAAGTCAATACAAAAGTGGATTGAATCATCTTTCTTTTTAACAAGCACGACCGGAGAAACCCAAGGGCTATGCGACTCCTTAATCACGCCGTTTCCTCATTTCTTCAATGATTTTATCGACTTCTTTTCGCATTCGGAAAGGAACACGTCGGGGAGTTTGCTTAATCGAAGTAGGATTCTTCAAATTACTCTCATGACTAACGACTTCACAATTTCCCGCAACGACGTCTTCAAAAAAGACATCCTGAAATTCATTCAAAAATCCAGATGTTCGAGAGTCCGTCATCATGGTGCGCCATCCCTTTAGATGGCAGCATTGATCGGGTATCGACTGGCCGGATCCACGCGGCAGCTAGCGCAAGCACGGGCGCGCGCATCGTCATCTTCTTCCGCGCGACACAGTGAAAATATGGCCGCTCTGTGACCGGAAGTGTAACGTGTGCTCTGTACGCTTCGAGTTGTGACTCCGCTTTGAAGTGCCTGTCGCAGTGATTACGCTGCCGAGATACATTTATAACGTGTGAAAGAGACCACTCATTTGCTCTGGTGCATCCACACGACAAATCAAGCGTGCGCGAGTGCCGACCGCCACGTGTCTCACCGGCTCACGGGCTATTCATCACGAGCAAGGCGATTAATACAATTGTCTCTCGAACACACGGACAATCAAAAGACCTTCTCCTTCAAAGACAGCTCATCATTTCTCAGGTCAGATTGTATATTTATTGCTCATTAAAGACGGCTCAGACTGTGCTTTGAGTTACATTTAAAATCAGCGAGTGATTACTTAACATCCTTCACACGCGTCCTTCTCATCCCGCTCCCATCGCCGGGATAAATCAGCGATTTCGCGAACATTTGGTCCTTCGAGCCGGATGTGTGGAACGTATAGTGTAGCTCAGACACAGATCACGTAAACAGTACATGCTATCCGAGGCATGGCATGTAGGCATTCTCATGTGCGCTCGCGAGTGTAAATACACATTTTCACGCGCTCTCGCGAGGAATACAGACATGTCACGTGCCCAGTACATGACCTCAACAGTTCTCGTTTCATGCAGTATTTCTCACGCGTCGATTGAACATTTTTCAGGTCTCTCATCGTGCGCAGCTTAGTGACGCCTCATCATGTCGGAACCGACCAAATCGGGGACGGGCGGCAAGACCCCCCCGCCATTGCAGCTAGAGGTGCCACAAGACAAGCGAGCATCGGATCGCCAAGCCTCTCCGGTGCGCTTGTCCACGGAGCTCACCCTCAAGGTGCAAACGCAGATGAACCGCCTTGGGACGGCGCAGCAAATCGGCGAGACGCTGCCAACTAGTGTGGAGGACTCGTCACTGGAAGAAGTTATCCAGATCTCACAGCATCTCGAGGAGGTGCATAAGGCATTCCCCAAGGAGCACGCATATTTTGAGGTCTCATGACCGGCGGCGCTCATCCAACATGAGTATTTCTCGAAAAATGCGTACGCCGCGGAGGCGCGAGATTACATGGCTGCTCGCCGTGCTATTGCAAAGCTCAAGGGCGGATTGTTAGAGAGTCACGCTCCGAAGCCCACATTCGAAACATCGCAGGCGTCGCATGGCAACCAGCGATTGCCCGATATCAACATTCCAGATTTCAAGGGCGAATACGCAGCATGGCCCACGTATAGCGACCTACTCAGGGCTGTCATCTATGACAGCAAACGGCTCAGCGACGTGGAGAAACTTCACTATCTGCGGCTCTCACTGGAGGGCCCACCTGCTCAGCTCATATCCGGGTTGCCTCTCACCGGAGAATCTCTCAAGCCATCATGGGAGATGCTCGATCGCTACGAAAACAAACGTCTACTCATCCAGTCATATCTGGACCAGCTCTTCGCCAGCTCAACACCAGTGCAAAAGAACGCCGCAGCACTGGACAAGCTGCTCAATACCTTCAAGGAGGGCATTAAGGGCCTCCAATCACTGGGTGTCTTACAAGATCTGGGCGACTGCATCCTGGTGTATCAGTTATCCAGGCAGTTGGACCGTAAGACAAAGGAGCAGTGGGAGACGTCTCTAGGAGCCAAGCGCGAGTACCCGCGTTTCGAGCAGCTCGAGCAATTCCTCACGTCTTGAGCACGAGCACTCGAGAGAATTGAGTCCACGACCAGCTCTGGAAGCTCGGCAGGGGTGGCCTCAACAAGGCGCTCTTCGACGGCTCATCATGCGGCAGCCCTACCGGCCCGCACTGCAACGTCAGACGGCACAACGGTGTACCCGTGCGACTGCTGCAACGGCACTCACTTCATTGTGACGTGCTCAAAGTTCAGGGACCTCTCACTGGGCGATCGACAGAAATTAACAATCTCACGGAGGCTCTGTTTTAATTGCCTCGGGCGCCACAACATTCGCTCATGTAAAAGCTCACGGGGGTGCAAGAAGTGCACCAACCGACACCATACGATGCTGCATGAGACTCACCAGTCAGACTCAGCAGCGAAGCCAAGCACCAGCTCAGCCTCGGCATCTCAATAGGACAATGGTGCAATCGTCAACCACTCACTTTTGGCCCGCTCATCACACTCAATATTATTAGCAACGGCTCTGGCTCAGATCAGGTCGGCTGTTACTACTCAGTGCGTACGGCTTCTCATCGATTCAGGTTCAGAGCTCACCTTCATTTCTAAGTCACTTATTCGTCAGCTCAACATTCCTCGTCATCATTCTGTCATTCTCATTGCCGGAATTGGTGGCGGAAGGTCAACGCAAACTCGAGGAGTTGCGTTAGTCAAGCTCCGCTCACTTGATTCAAGATCAGACGTCATCATTCAAGCTCACATTCTGCAGACGTTGACCAACATCCTGCCATCATTCAATGCTGCTCCACAGGAATGGCCGCATATCACCAAGTTAACCTTGGCTGATCCAGATTTCCTCATATCCCGGCCAGTGGACATCATCATTGGAGCGGACTCATATGGGCAAATCATCAAGCCCAACATCATCAAACAAGATCCATTGATGCCAATTGCGCAGCTCTCAATTTTCGGATGGCTCATTCTCGGACCTGTCGACACATCATCGTCGGCATCTGCTGCAGTGCATCATGCCTCGATTCAGGAGAGAGAGGATGTTCTCGATAAATTGCTGTCGAAATTCTGGACACAAGAAGAAGTGCCTGCGAGTGACAAGCATGACCTTACTCCTGACGAGCAAAGATGCGAAGAACATTTTAAGACCACTGTTTCGCGAGACTCAACAGGTCGATATACGGTTCGACTTCCGTTGAAATCATCACCTGGTACTCTTGGTGATTCGTATTACACTGCGCATTGATGTTTGCAGGGCTTACTAAGAAGATTCTCACGAGATGACAACTATTGACGCCTGTATCATCAGTTCATGACAGAATATCGAGAGCTCAATCACATAACGGAGGCTTCACCCGTTTCCAGCCAGCACCCGCAATATTACTTGCCACATCACGGAGTGCTTAGACCAGACAGTGCAAGCACAAAATTACGTGTAGTGTTTAATGGCTCGAGTGCATCTACATCCGGCCGCTCACTTAATGATCTCATGTACACGGGAGCCAATTTGCATTTAGACATCACAGATGTTTTGCTCTGGATTCGACAATTTCGGCATTTAGTGGCCACTGACATCACCAAAATGTACAGGCAAATCAACGTACATAAGGATGACTGGAATTTGCAACGGGTTCTCTGGATAGACGAACTACTCAACGAAGTGGAACATTCTCTAACAACGGTCACGTATGGTACCAAGGCTGCCCCGTTCTTAGCAGTGCGAACACTGCTGCAACTGGTGAAGGAATGAAGGCCACAAGTTCCCCCTTGCAGTGCCGCCACTCACTAAGGGGCAATATGTTGACGACACTTTTGGAGGCGCCGACACAGTTCAACAGGTAATAAAAATTGCACTGCAACGAAAGAACTTGTGCATGGCGGGCGGTTTTCCATTATCAAAGTGGCACGCGACTCATCAAGCTGTGCTCGCTGCAGTTCAAGCAGAAAATGGACCAGGGCTCACAAATTACATTTGACGATTGCGCAACCAAAATGCTCGGATTAAGATGGCTTCCTCAAGAAGACTCATTTACATTCTCAACAAGGATCTCGTCGCACACCGATCATCTCTCCAAGCGCCTTGTTTTATCTGAAGTGGCTCAGATATTCGATCCACTAGGCTTTGTATCACCAGTAGTGATAAGGCGAAGATGCTCTTGCAGGAGCTTTGGCTTCATAAGCTCCAATGGGATGAACCACTACCATCCCAGCTCTCATCACGGTGGCTCATCATCAGAAAAGAACTCACTTACTTGCGCAAGATCTCAATACCTCGGTGGTACACCACATTGAGCACCTCGACGGTGGAATTTTACGGCTTTTCTGATGCTTCTTAACTGGCAATGGCTACAGTCGTATTTATCATCGTCCACGGCTCTAATGGCGCCACGATTTCATTGGTGTGGCTCCAAAACCAAGGTAGCACCACTCAAACGGCTCACCATCCAGAGACTTGAACTCACCGCAGCATTGCTGCTCACAAGACTCATGCAATACGTTCAAGCCACCTTGAAGTTGAACGTTATAGCAACTCATCTGTGGACGGACTCTCTTGTGACACTCACGTGGATCAAATCTCATGCATCGCGCTGGAAGGATTTTGTGAGAAACCGAGTTTCTCAGATCCAAGAGCTCACTGCAAACGCACACTGGAAATACGTACCTGGCACATCCAATCCAGCCGACTGCGCATCACGAGGCTTGACTACATCTCAACTCCAAAGCCACTCATTATGGTGGACGGGACCACCATGGATACTCACACCTGAATCATGGCCATCGCAACCCGCGCTGTCGGACGAGTTGAGCGCTCATGAGGCTCGTCCTGGCATCGCGCTATATGCAGCCGCATCTCAGTCGGACTATCACTGGGATCTCATATATAGGTTACTCAACTCTCAATAAATTATTGAGAATAACAGCTCTCTGTTTCAGATTCATCTCTCTCTTGAGAAAGCACCGAGAAAAGTCGCTAGACGTACACTCAGCTTTGGAGAAGGCCAGACTGTTCTGGATCAAGGCTACTCAAGCGGCATATTTCACGCACGAGATCAAGATGCTCACGACCAATTCGAGATTGCCAACTGCCCACGCATTCAGCCGATTGACTGCGTACATCGATGCTCACGGAATCATCCGAGTTGGCCGGCCGCCTTAATCAATCATCTCTGGGCCAAGAAAACAAACATCAGGCGATCTTACCTCGCCACTCACGATTCTCATCCTTGATCATCGCTTACGCACATCTACTTACCCTACACGGAGGAACCCAGTTAACATTGGCTCATGTCAGACAGCAATACTGGATCATTGGCGGACGGGCTCCGGTGAAGTCTCAAATCCTACGGTGTGTCGTGTGTGATCGGCAGAGGGGGATCCGTGCTCATCAATTGATGGGCCAACTACCTCTCTCTCGAGGCTACGCCGTCACGTCCGTTTGCTCATACGGGAGTCGACTATGCCGGACCACTCAACATCAAGACATGGAAGGGACGAGGTGCGAAAACGTACAAAAGATGGATCTGTGTGTTCGTGTGCTTCTCCACCTCCGCAGTTCACCTCGAAGCAGTGGGTAACTACTCATCGGAAGGATTCATAGCAGCCTTCCGAAGATTTTCAGCGAAAAGGGGAATTGCTCAGGTCATGTATTCGGACTGCGGGACAACGTTCATTGGAGCAGACGCGGCGTTAAAAAAAATATTCATCCAAAGCACTCAAGAACATCAACAGATCGCTCAAGTTTTACAACTTGATGACACCAAATGGGAATTCAATCCACCAGGCGCTCCCCACATGGAGAGGCAAATGGAAAGCGGTGGTAAAATCCGTAAAGTTTCATCTGAGACGGACTGTCGGGGAGACTCTGCTCACGATGGAAGAACTCATAACGTTGCTTACGCAAATCGAAGCCATTCTCAACTCAAGGCCTTTGGAACCGTTGAGCGACGACCCGGAAGACGTCTCAGCACTCACACCAGGTCATTTTCTCATTGGAGGTCCACTCACTACCCGAGCCATCTCTGCTTGACCTGGCAACCTCGCGACTATCTCGATGGCAGTTCATCCAGCAGCGTGTTCAACATTTTTGAGCACAATGGTCGGCTCATTATCTACAACGCCAGCAGGCGATATCCAAGTGGCATCATCCCTAACAATAACATCAAGGTGGGTTCCATCGTGCTGCTCACCGACGAACGCTCTCCACCGTACAAGTGGCCACTCGCCAGAGTAACGGCATTGCACCCCGGCAAGGATTGAACTCACTAGGGTAGTTACCCTTCAAGACGGCCACTACGATACTCACTCGGCCAATTGCCAAAGCTGGCCGTACTACCGATCTCATCAGAATAAAAGACGAGGAGTAAGGAATCATCAACAGGGTTGCTGATGGCGGGCGGAAATATTCTAAAGTCCGTCATCATGGTGCGCCATCCCTTTAGATGGCAGCATCGATCGGGTATCGACTGGTCGGATCAACGCGGCAGCTAGCGCAAGCACGGGCGCGCGCATCGTCATCTTCTTCCGCGCGACGAACACAGTGAAAAATATGGCCGCTCTGTGACCGGACGTATAACGTGTGCTCTGTACGCTTCTGAGTTGTGACTCCGCTTTGAAGTTATCGCAGTGATTACGTTGCCGAGATACATTTATAACGTGTGAAAGAGACCACTCATTTGCTCTGGTGCATCAAGACGACAAATCAATCTCACACGTGCGCGAGTGCCGACCGCCACGTGTCTCACCGGCTCACGGGCTATTCATCACGAGCAAGGCGATTAATACAATTGTCTCTTGAACACACGGACAATCAAAAGACCTTCTCCTTTAAAGACAGCTCATCATTTCTCAGGTCAGATTGTATATTTTGTGACGTGACAAGGTCGCGTCCCCTATCTCAGTGGTAGCTCGGCCGAGGGAGGCGCCAAGGATGTTACCGTTACCGAGGGGGGAATAACGAAGCATTGGCGTAACTAGGTAGTAATTTCTTTGGCGAGTTTCAGCGATCATGCGAGAGGATACTGAGCAGACGGTGTAACCGTACGGAGGTGTGATTTTCCCCCCTTGGCCAATTCAACCTTTACCGACACGGTGGCCACTCGATTTTTTCCGAGAAATCGAGAAAGGATTAACTGCTAATTATCTAAGTTTCCCAACCTTTCGATGCCACGCTGATTCCCCTTCCTCTTTTCTGTTTCAGGTCGCCTGTATTCGCCGCCGGATCTAGGATCACCTCTGGACCACGTACTTTGGACCTCTGGACCGCGGCTGTGCACCGCCGACTCACGTCTCTGGATCGCCGCTGGACCGTCTCTGGATTTCCCCGGACGGACGTAGGATCGCCGACAGGTAAGTCTCCGGATCAGGTAGGTATATCGGGAAGGTAGATAGACCGCACACGAGTGAATTTAATGAATGTAGTTCTTTTTTAATAGGTAAAATATTATTTATTTTACGGTGTTTCGGACAATACAAATTTCGAACTCGCAGGCCTTAAAGTTTAACGCGCCTAACGCGGGATATTCAATGCCGAGTCTAAGTAATTGCTATGAGACCGGATTACAATCGACTCTACTGTTACAAGCTCCGACGAGAGAAAATCCTCGCATGGTCGTCTCTGCTCCCTTTTATGCTTTGGGTTGTTACCCCACTTTTCCTGTCGTTACCCTTTTTCGCATCTGTTGCCCAGATGTGCAGCTCACCTGTTCCCCAGATGGTGAGTTCGTCGCTTCCGCATTCCTGGGCCATTGTCCTCGCAAACTAAGCGCCATTGTTTGACTTGTTATTTGCATACTTTCACAGATCAACAACTTTCTAAACATGTGTGCGAACATTCCTTCTCGAACATTCTGGTACTACTCTACGCGGTGTTCCATTTCCCGCTAACCCCATTTACTTTTAAGTTGCATTATTGTCTTGGTGGAATTTCCCCCGGGAAATGAGACCACGCGTGTACATTTGTGGATCTTATTGTTTTTTCCTAACTACCGCGGTTCGCCGGTTTCGCCGCCCACCCCTCGATTCGTGGGGTTTCCCCGGTATATGGTCGCCGGTATGCTTAGATATCTACGCTGTGTCCGTTTATTCGCATTCCACCTGTGGATCGCGATTTCGTCCGTTATGTGTCCGGCCCGCTGGCTGCTGGTCATTTCTCGTTGACACTGACCCTGACAACCCATTCGTGCCCTTGGTTCCCCGATCGGACCGCTGGTTGGCCGGATTCGCTGACCACGCTACGTGGTACCTGTAACCGTACGGAGGCCCGATCTAACCCCCTTTCCGCCTTATTATGTGTTTCCGCCACTCGATTTTGTTCTCAGAAACCGAGAAAAAGTTACAATTACTATTCAAACATTTCGATGCCCCCGCTGATTCCTTTTTTCCCCCTTTTCTGTTTCAGGTCGCCTTGTCGCCGCCGGATCTAGGATCTCCTTCGGACCACGGACTTTGGATACCCTTGGACCGTGACTGTGCACCGCCGACTGACGTCTCTGGATCGCCGCTGGACCGCCTCTGGATCTCCCCGAACGGACGTAGGATCGCCGATAGGTAAGTCGCAGGATCAGGTAGGTGTATCGATGAGGTAAGTAGACCGCACACGAGTGAATTTAATGAATGTATCTCTTTTTAAATAGGTAAAATCTAATTTATTTTACGATGTTTCAGATAATACAAATTTCGAACTCGCAGGTCTTAAAGTTTAACGCGCCTAACGCGGGATATTCAATGTCGAGTTTAGGTACTCGCTTCGCAATTACGATCGACTTTACTATCACGGGCTTCGACGAGAGAATTCCCCGAGTCGTGAACTCTGCTCCCTTTTATACTTTGGGCCGCTACCCCACTTTTCCCGTCGTTACGCCCGTCGTTACGCCCCTTTTCTCACCTGTCGACCAGATGTGTGGCTCATCTGTTCCCCAGATGTTGGGTTGATCGCTTCCGCATTCTTGGGCCATTGTCCCCGCAAACCGAGCGCTATTATTCGACTTGTTATTCGCATACTTTCACAGATCAACAACTTTTGAAACATGTGTGCTCACATTCCTTCTCGAACATTCTGGTAATAATTTACGCGGTGTTCCATCTCCCGTTAACTCCATTTATTGTTAAACTTTCATCTTTCTCTCGTTGGAGGTTTCCGCGGGAAATGGTGCAGCCGACGGCTGCGCCTCCCAAGACGGCCGCAACGAAAAAGCAAGGACCAACCGTTGTGGAGGACCTGATACTGACGCAGCCGCTGGTACAGCCGAGGAAGAAAGAGAAAAGCGACACCCCGGAGGTAACGACCAACAAACCAGGAGCAATGGATCTCCGATTGCCAAGACACATTCGCGCGGCGATAAGTGATGTAATACCAAAGGCGAATAAGAAATAAAGACAATTAGGTATAAGAAATAGAATAGGTTTCGCGCTAGAATTAAGCATAAAAGTTAGGTATTAAGACGCGTGCGGTAATTAAATATATTAAAAAACAGTTACGTTCATATTATTGGGTTTTATAGCGTCCGCGCTAAAGCCGGAGAATAAGGAATAAAAGTTAAGTTTGTTTGGTTTAACTTGTTACGTTTGAGATTAAGTGCCAGGAGCACCAATTAAAATTTAATTCTTTCATTTTCAAATCCGTCGTTTATGTTCAAAACCTCGCTGCGGTTCGAAGGCAGCAAAGGAAGATGCCTTATCGAGTATATTTGTTTGTTTATACCCCGCGGCGGGAGTCCGAGATTAAAAAAAAAAAACGAGAAAAAGCTAAAGGCGCGTCCACAACTGCAGGTATGGACAACGTAAACACCCAAAGGGACGTATGAACGATTCCGCGTCACAAGATCGAAAGAAAGACGCGCGAGCGTAGGGAAAAAAAACGACGAACGAAATCGCGAACTTAACCCCAGCCGGAATGGGGGTACCAAGGTACGTGGTACGCGAAATAAAAGAACCAACGACGCGATCGGGGAAGTACCGACGGAAATGAGACGAAAGCACCCCAACTAACGTAACGCCACCATCGGCGAACGTGGCGGACCGGCAGAACGCGAGATCCGGTGACCACGACCTAATGGTCAGGCACTTAGGATAACTAAGCGACGTGACCGGCGAAAGGTCGAAGGCGAAACCGTGTCGGGAGACGAAAATAAGAGAATAGGACCGGCGGTCAGTATACCGGTAGGGTAGGAGCCGAGATGATGATACCATACCGCATGGTAAGCGTTGCGAGCGAACCACCCGTTGTAATACCGAACAAGCAACGCGAACGCGTTACGGAGATCGAAAAAGAGGCGAAACCGTCGACAGCGGACGAGCCGAACACCTAGGTCCCATGATAGGCGAACCACGTGACATGGTCAACGGATCTGGCCAACCAAGGGTCAGACCGGGGAACTAAGGACATGGGTGTGGTTCTAAGGTCAGAACTAACGAGGAGTGACCAACGGTCAGCGGGCCGGACGCGTAATAGACAAGATCGCGATCCACGCGGACATCGCGAATGAGCGAACACGGGGTATGCATCAGGCACGACAGAGAGCACGTACCGGGCCTACCGCGCGAACGGAGTGGGTGGCGGCGGAACGGATAGACCACCATAGATAGGACATAGGACTAGCGCGAACAATGTACACGCGAGGTCCCATTCCCCGGAGGGAACTCCACCTGAACAAGTATGTAATTAATTGAAGGGAGATATCGGGAGATGGGACACCGCGTATGGTAAGACTCGATCCTTCGAGAAGGAATGTAAGAGAAAGTTGTTGATCTGCGATGGAATGTGAAAAACAAGCCGAACAAAAGCGCTCAGTCCGCGAGGACAAAAGGCTCCGGAACGCGGAAGCGAGTTGAATAGCAGGTGAGCCACACATCTGGTCCACAGATGTCGAAAGGGGCGTAACCATAGGCGTGACAGCAAGAAAAGTGGGGCAGCGGCCCATAATATAAAAGGAAGCGAAGGACGGGACTCGAGGATTTTTCCTCGCGTCGGAGTTAGTAACAGTAGAGTCACTTGTAACGGAATTCGGCATAGCTCGTATAAGTAAAGTCTATCGATACTTAGACTCGGCGTAGAATATCCCGCGTTAAGCGCGTTAAACATTAAGATCCGCGAGATTGAACTTTGTATAATCTGAAACAGCGTAAAATAAATTATATTTTGCCTATCAAAAGAAATTACATTCATTAAATTCAATCGTGTACGGTCTACCTACCTCATCGATATACATACCTGATCCTGAAACCTACCTGTCGGCGATCCTAAGTCCGTCCGGGGAGATCCAGAGGCGGTCCAGCGGTGATCCAGAGACGTCAGTCGGCGGTGCACAGTCGCGGTCCAGAGGTCCAAAGTCCGTGGTCCAGCGGTGATCCTAGATCCGGCGGCGAATACAGGCGACCTGAAACAGAAAAAGGAAGGGGAATCAGCGTGGCATCGAAAGGTTGGGAAACATAAATAGTAATCCTTTCTCGGTTTCTCGGAGAAAATCGAGTGGCGACCGTGTCGGTGAACATTCAATTGATAAAGGGGGGAAGTTCATACCTCCGTACGGTTACAATGGGACTGCCCGTGTACAATTGTGCATCTTATTACGATTTCCTAACTATTGTGGTTCGTGCGTTCCGCCGCCAACCACTCGATCAGTATGGTTTACCCGGTATATTTGAATATCTATACCGTGTCCGTTTATTCGCGCTACACCCGTGGATCGCGATTTCGGCCGCTATGCGTCCGGCCCGCTGGCCGTTGGTCACTCCTCGTTGACCTTGACCCTGGCAACACGTTCGTACCCTCGGTTCCCCGATCGGACCGTTGGTTGGCCGAATTTGCTGACCACGTCACATGGTACCTCCATCTCGGTGCCTAGGCGTCCGATTCGTAAGCCGCCGACGGTTCCGCCCCTTTTCGGGTCCCCGTAACGCGTTCGTGTCAACTGTTCGCCGCTCCGGCAGAAAGTTCGCCCATACCTCTTACCATGTGTCATGGTACCTGTATTTCGGGTTTTACATTACTAACATGCCTACCGCCGGTCTTGCTGGCTTATTCTCAGCGCCCGCAACGATTTAGCTTTGGACCTCCGCTGGTCACGCCGCTGGTTACCCTAATTCCCTAACCACGGTTCATGGTAACCGGACTTTGCGCTTCGATGGTCCGCCATGTTTGTCGATGGTGGCGTTGCGTTAGTTGGGGTGACTTTACCCTATTCCTGTCGATAATCATCGATCGCGTCGTCGGCTAGTATGGTTCGCTTACCACGCACCCTGGTAACCCTATCTCGGAGGGGTTTAAGTTCGCGCTTCTGTTCATGGGTGGTTTATCCTATGCTTGCGCGTCTCTCTCTCATTTCCGTGATGCGGAATTGTTTATAAGTCTCGTAATGTCTTTTCGTTGTCCATACCGCCAATTGTGGACGTACCTTTATCTTTACTAGTTTTGAATCTCGGACCCCCCGCGGGGTTTTAAACAAACAAATTTTTTAACGTCAAGGTTGTTAGGCACTTTACATTACTGCCCGTTAAACATAAATGAACTCAAGGATTTGAAAAGAAAATACGGAATTGAAACAAAACACAACCAAAATTAAGCCTTGCTTAATTGGTGCTTATTGCACTGAATCAACAACAAAAATTAAACATTACTTGATGGCCTCCGGCCTTTGCGCGGGTAAAATAAACGAAAAAGGAAAGAAAACGGAATAAAATAAACTTCTGTATCTGACAATTGTCTAACCATATGCAACCTAAATTTCGCACGTATCTTATAAACTACCGCTATGTACACGCACTTAATCTTAATTTTAGGCGTCGTTCGCTATCCTCACGGCGTCTTGAATGGCCGCGTATATGTAGCCTTTTTGGCGCCCGTCACTTGGTTCGTATGTGCCGGTCGTTACCTCCGGCCTTTTAGCGTTCGGCTTCTTCTCCGACTTCTTCCTCAGCGTGATGAGCGGCTGGGGAAGCACTCGGTCCTCCGTGACTGCTGGCCGTTGCTTTTTCTGTGCGGGAGTCAGCACGATTGCAGCCGTCGGCTGCAGTACCTACATCTCCGCATCTACGCGTCCGGTTTGTAACTTATCGACGGTTCTGCCTAAATTTCGGTCCCCGCAATGCGTTCGTGCTGACCGTTTGCTGCTCCGACAGGTAGTTCGCCCAGGTCCCTTACCATGTGTCATGGTAACCGTATTTTGGGTCTTACGCTTCCGACATGCTGACCGCCGGTATTGTTGACCTATTCTCGGCGCCCCCTACGACTTGGCCTCGACCATTCGTTGGTTACGCCGCTGGTTACCCTACTTCCCCGACCACGGTTCATGGTAACCGGATTTCGAGCGTTGCACGTTCGCCATGTTTGCCAATGGTGGCGTTGCGTTCGTTAGGGTAACTTTACCCTACTCACGTCGATACTTCCCCGATCGCGTCGTTGGTAAGTTTGATTCGCCTACCACGCCCCATGGTAACCCTCTCTCGGATAGGGTTAATTTCGCGCTTACGTTCATGGGTGGTTTTTCCTAAGCTTGCGCGCCCTTTTCTTATTTCCGTGATGCGGAATTGTTTGTAAGTCCCGTAACTTCTTTTCGCTGTCCATGCCGACGATTGTGAACGTACCTTTATCTTTACTCCGTTCTGGTTTTGAATCTCGGACCCCCTAGGGGTTTTAAACTAACAAAACTTACTCGCGTCCCGTTTCTGACTCGGGGTATCTTACCCCGTTAACCGAATTGACTGTTGAGTTTCTAGGCACTCTAATGCGAAACTAATAAATCAAAGAAAAGGACAAGGCGAAACAAACCAATAATGAAACCAAATTTTAAGCTAAACTTCGCTTAGTCAGTTCTTATTGCACTGACACCAAACAACAAAACAAAACTTGATGGCCTCTGGCCTTTACGCGAGAATCACAAAACAACAAAAAAAAAACCTTGGTACGGGAAGTTAATGCGTGGAAATTTAGAATCTAATGTGTCGCACGCACCTTATCAACTAAGTATTATATACGCGCGCTATTAAAGAGGAGGACGCGAACTTATCCTATGTCCTTATATATCTATCCTTAATCCTACGTTTCTTTATTTACAGTTTTTTATTAGACGCTCACTCCGCGTTTTGTCGCGTCTAATCGCTCTCCCTCCGTTGCCGCGTCTCTCAATGCCGCTTGCATTAGGCGCTTCTGCGCCTTGTAGCTGTTCGGGCTGGTCCGCTTGTCCTTGGTCTCCGTCGCCTTCATGACAGACTTTTTTCCCTGCTCCCGTCTGCAGCCGACGGCTGCAGTCGCGACCTCTGCCAAAACCATCAAACAGATGCCCACGGTGACGGAGAACATCGTTGCCACCCCAGGACGCGCGAGCACCAAACCAAAGGTAACAACCGGCGGAACCGGTCAAGTGGGACGACCGACGACGTCCAGGGCGGTGCTGGCGGCCTTAAGGGACGTTGTACGGGGGCCAAGGAAGCCTCCCGTCAAGGACACGTGAGCGCGAGCGAGCGCGCGTATGTAAATAAATTAGTTAGTAAAACAAGTAGCAGGCTAAGGCATAGAATTAAGGTTTAGAAAGGATAATGTTAAAGCCCGGTGAGTTTAAAAATACGAGGCGCTTAAGCGTGCGTGACTATGCGTGAGACACATAGAAATAAATATGATGTGCGTTTTGATTAAAAATTCTTTTGGATACTTTTGGTTCTCATATACCTCCATTTTATTTTCATTTCGATTACAAGCTTGTTTTTTTACAATGACTTTTGTTTGCCGCGCACCGATATGGGTTCCGCATTTCCACTTAGTTTCGTTTGATGTAGTTGAGAAACACTGCGGTAGTTCCCTCGTCTAAAAGCTCGAGGTTCTCAGCGTAACTGACTCGGTAATATTTACGTCCATTCAGTTGAGGGACAGCGCTATAACGGGTGTCCGGAGCAAGAGACGCAGGATGGTACGGGTATCCGCGAATCCGGCAACGCGACGAAGGGCACGTATATGCGGAGGTGCGTGCGGGGCGTCACCTCAATAATTGGAGAACAAACCAAGAACTTTGATCGTGCGGGTCCCTAGAACGAGAGACCATGGTACGCGAAAAACCATGACGGCATGGTCAGTACATTGGGCGAACTGTCAACGCGAAAGGGGCAGGACAGTGCGGATAACGCGATACCGACGATAGTTAACCGACCGGACGCGTGGAGCCCATAAAAGGGGTACCACGGGGGCATGGTAAGGAACCTGGGCGAACTACCTGTCGGAGCGGCAAATGGTCGACACGAACGCATTGCGGGTGCAGCCAACGGCTGCAATTGCGCCGGCTGCCGAAGTCCCAAGGCAGCTGCCAAAAATACTAGACCACCAGATCCTGCCGAAGCCGAGCGTCCAGCCTAGATGGAAGCCGAAAAGCGACACGCCGGAGGGAACGACCGGTAAGGCGAAACCAACGGACGTGCGGGTGCCGAGACACGTGAAAGCGGCACTAAAAGATCTGGTGGAAATAACAAAGGACAAATAAAACATGTACAGAATAAGTTTGCGCTAGGATTAAGGACTAAAAATTAGATAATAAGACGCGAGCGCGCATCAAATAGATTAAGAAATAGTTAAATATAGTTTACGTTCAAATGATGGTTTTTATCGCCTTCGAGCAAAAGCCAGAAAATAATAAACAATTTAGTTTGGATTGATTCCGCGTTTATTTAAGGTTAACTCGTTACTTTAAAGATTAAGTGCCAGGAGCACAGAGTAAAAATTATTTCTTTCCGTTAAGTTTATAAATACAATTAGTTTTCTTTCTTCGCGGCGAAAATTTAAGATTCGTTTATTTAAAAACCCCAAAGGGGAATCCGAAATTCAAAACGAGCATCAAATAAAGGTTTAAGTTTTTCATTTGCAATGCTATGTTTCACAATGTAAAACCTTGGTTACAATATTTCGTTTGGTTTTCCTGTCTTTTGATTTTTGGTTCTCTTTTCTTTTCTTTTGTCATGAGTGAGAGCTTCATTTGCGTTTGCGATTACAATCCGGGGATTGAAACCCCACAGTGAGGGGTCCCGAGCGTTAGGAATAGAAGGGATAAAGGTCCGTTCACAACTTCCGTTATGGATAGCGGAAAACGATTAAGGGACGTGCAAACGAATTTGTCACCCGGGAAGGGGAAAAGGGCGGCCAAGCGTAGGCCAAATTACCCACGAACACGAGTGACAAATTGTACGTTGTCAATATAGGGATACCAAGACACATGGTAGGCGGGCCGGGATAATGAGCAATCCAATCGATGATTTATCGACTGGAATAGGGTAAAGTCACCACAACTAAGACAATGCCACCATTAGCCAAGATGGCGGATCAGCGAATCGCGAAAAACGGTTACCACGTGTCATGGTAAAGGGATCTAAGGTACCAACGGTACGATTAACGGAGGGTAAGCACGAAATCATTGCGGGCACCGCGGAGAAGTAAAGTAGACCGGCGGGAGGTACGTCGGAAGCGCGGAACCCAGGAAACAGGTACCACGTCAGATAGTAGGGCGTTCGGGCGAACCAACGAAGCGGAGTAGCGAACGGTCAACCCGATCTCATCCCGGGGACGCGGATAAATAGATGGGACCGAAAATAGGCGAGTCGACAGCGCCGAACCCGAAAACGAGATACCACGCGACATGGTAGCGGGTTCAAGCAAACGAGCGGGTAAAGTAACGAACGACTGACCCAATCTCACTCCGGGAACGCGAAGAGGGACAGATCCAGTAATAAATTGCGAACCGGACACCCTGGTACCGGACCACGTGCCATGGGTGGCGGATCCAGCCAACTAGCGGCTTGACCGGGGAACCAAAGGCTAAAATGCATTGTCGGGGTCAGGATCATGAGAAAGTGACCAACGGCTAACGGGTCGGATGCGCAATACCCGGAAATAGCGATCCATGGGTACCGTACGAAACCGGCGAACCCCGGTAGCGAATAGGGAACAATAAGGCCCGAAATGTACACGCGAGGTTCCGTTTCCTAGAAGAAACTCCACCAGTAAGATAAAGGTGATCAAAAGCATACGGAGAGAAGGAAATGGAACGCCGCGTAGAACGAGGCGAGAACGTTCGAGAAGGAAGTCGCGAGCATACGATTAGAAAGTTGTTGACGCGTGAATACCCGAATAACAAGACGAACAATAGCGGGCCGGAATGCGGAAGAGACCTGCCGCACATCTGTGAAACAGGTGAGCGTACACCTGCCCGCCAGATGTGGAAAGGGGGCGGAGTAACGGGCGTAACCACGGGAAAAGGCGGGCCGCGGCCAACAGTATAAAGGGTAGCGAGAAGCAGCGCTCGAGGAATTCTCGCGTCGGAGCTAGTCACAGTAGAGTCACTTGTAAAGGAATCCTCTAGTCAGAGCTCGTATAGGTAAAGTCACTTAATACTTACACTCAGCGTAGAATATCCCGCGTTAGACGCGTTAAACAATTAAGACCCGCGAGATCGAACATTGTATAATCTGAACCAGCGTAAAATAAATTATATTTTACCTACCTAAAAAGAGATACATTTATTAAAGTCACTCGTGTGCGGTCTACTTGCCTTATCGAAATACGTACCTGATCCTGAAACTTACCTGTCGTCGATCCTACGTCCGTTCGGGGAAATCCAGAGGCGGCCCAGCGGTGATCCAGAGACATCAGTCGGCGGTGCACAGTCGCGGTCCAGAGGTCCTAAGTCCGTGGTCCAGCGGTGATCCAAGATCCAGCGGCGAATCCAGGCGGCCTGAAACAGGAAAAGGAAGGGGAATCAGCGTGGCATCAAAAGGTTGGGAAAATTAGATATTTACCTAATAATCCTTTCTCGATTTCGTGGAAAAAATCGAGTGGCGACCGTGTCGGTGAATATTACCTAGAAAAGGGGGAAAATCACACCTCCGTACGGTTACACGGGGACCGAAATTAGGGCAGAACCGCCGATAAGGAGCGAACCGGACGCGCAGGTGCGGAGATGTGGATACCACGTAACGTGGTCAGCGAATTCGGCCAACCAACGGTCCGAGCGGGGAACCGAGGGCACGAATGAGTTGTCAGGGCAGTGCTGCCAGTAATCGGCCTCTGGTCGCACGGTCGCATAGGGAGGGGATGACGCACACAAGCGAGCGACCGTGTCCGTGTGCGCTCGGCACTTCGGCCAGCTTCGGCGGTAGAAGAGTGCAGACATACAATCTACTGTCTCTTTCTTTCCCGCTACAGCTATAGCTAATGTCGCCAGCCGCGAGAATCGTACTCGCCGTTCTTATGTCTCTTTTCGAACCTATAAATAAATCTGTAAATGGAAATATATTCTGTACATAAAAAGATAAAATATTTAATGAAATAAAAAACAGAAGGAGCATAAATGATAAATGAATATTAGAAATCCACTCTTGGCCAACATGTATGTATGTCTTTTCCTTGCAAAAGTTCTGTTGTTAAATTTAAAAAATAACTTATTGTTAGTACAATAAAAATTAAATTAAATGTTATTTGTGTTATAAAAATTATTCTGTTAATATACTTTTTACTTTGATAACAAATATAGTAAAATTAAAGGGGGAAAATTATTTTTGCAATAAGTTTTGGTGTTTTTCATTTTTACGAATGGACTATGTATACATGATGTTGTTGCTCGACAGAAACCGCGAAAAGGTGGTGGTCTCTTCCGTCATGAAAATTTAAACAATTGTTAAGTCGACAATTAAACAATTAATTAATAAAAATTATAATTAAAAAATAACGTTTTATAATTGTAATGCATGTTACAATTATATTGCATAAGAGTATATATAACTACTCAATATATATATATACTCAAGTAATAATATTAAATTAATAAAAATTAAAAGAGGAGCTTTATTAGACATAAAGATAACATTAAGTTAATCATTCATTATTACAAGTGGTCTTCCGCACTACCTATGAGGTGCCACTAATAGTGCGTTA
The DNA here is from genome assembly GCA_030770255.1 of Temnothorax ravouxi. Classification (NCBI taxonomy): domain Eukaryota; kingdom Metazoa; phylum Arthropoda; class Insecta; order Hymenoptera; family Formicidae; genus Temnothorax; species Temnothorax ravouxi. Next base: position 15,232 of record JASTWP010002139.1, on the reverse strand, counting down.
GGTTTTTAACGTGGACCTTCGCCTGTAGCCCTATTATACCACATTTTTTTATATATGTACATATATACAGATATAATTTCTGTATTTTCTACATTTATTTTTCATAGATGTGATGTTTAACACAGAGTGTTCGACAATTTTTTAACACATCTATTATTATTTATACATGTGATGTCCAACACACAGTGTCCGACAATTTTTTATTTTGATGTCCAACACACAGGGTATCCGACAATGTTTTAACACATCTATTATTATTAATAGATGTGATGTTGTAACCGATCGGAGGAGTATGTTTCCCCCCTTTATGATTTTAATGTCTACCGACACGGCCGCCACTCGATTTTCTACTTTCCGAAACCGAGAAAGGACTATTAATATATTATTTCCAACCTTTCGGAGCCACGCTGATTCCCCTCTTTTCTGTTTCAGGTCGCTTGGACTCGCCGCTGGATCTTGGATCACCGCTGGACCACGGACTTAGGACCTCTGGACTACGACTGTGCACCGCCGCTGGATGTCTCCGGATCACCGCTGGACCGCCTCTGGATCTCCCCAAGTGGAAGTCGGACCGACAGGTGAGTTGGTGGATCAGGTAATTATCTCGTCGAGGTAGGTATATCGCGTATGAATGAACTATTGTATGTCTCATTGATCGGTAAAATATAATTTATTTTACTTTGTTTCAGTTGTACAAGTTCAAGATTACGATACTTAAGACTTAACGCGCTGGACGCGGGATATTCTCCGTCAAGTGTAAGGGTTGAATCGTACTTCTAATTACAAGTGACTCTACTTTGTCTGTACACGCTACGACGGGAGAATTCCTCGAGTTGCTTTTCGGCCCTCCATATATACCCCGTCCGTGATGGCGTTCGCTCCCTTCTCTGCGCCTGGCTGCCAATCTCCGGGCTGGTTTTCCCTCTTAGTTAGCTCCGCCCTGTCTCACATGTTCTAGGCGGATCGCTCGCTTCCGCGTTCCAGAATCCTTGCCAGGTGGTTACAATTATCGCATTCTTCGCACGCAAACAACTTCTTTCGGCATTCCATCGCAATTGTTCGCTCTTATGCCTCGCTTCACCTTCCATACGTTTCTGTTATCATTCGCTTCGAACTTTCTCGAATATTCTCCTCGATCGTAACAGAAGATGATTCGTGGCATTTACATGAATTCTTTACGCAACGCGCTCCGCACACATGGGTCCGCTACGTCTCATATGGTACAGTTATTTCTAAACTGCGCTGCGCTATCGCCTCGGGTTCCGCTTTTCATCCTTTCCCTCTATTTTTCTTTTCACACGCTCCGCCACTCTACGCTTGGCCAACGATTTCGTGGATTTTTCAATTCCCGGGGTACCCCGTTCTCAGGAACCGCGCGGATGACCTTCGTGATTTATTGTTTAATTACGGCGTGACCTTCCAACATGTCCGTTCACACATTAACCTATTTCGCTGATCTTTTGGTTTTCCTGATACGCGTACCATCCGGGAGCCCTTTCTTTCGAACACCCGTTACATTGGCTCTGGTCGCCCCCGGCCTCTCCTTGTCCCTTACTCTCGTGTACCCAGGGTACTCTGCGCAGTGGTTCTCAACCGTGCTCGTGGACCGCGATTTTATGTAATACAAACCTGACCCGCTAATTGTGGGTCAGCCTTCGTTCGCCTTGACCTCGCGACTATCTCCGTATCCTTGGTTCCCCGCTTCGACCGTCGGATAGTCGGATCCGCTGACCACGCTACGTGGTCCGCCCATCTTGGGTTCCATACGTTCGCGTCACCCGTTAACGCCGTTTCTGCTTTGTCCTCGGCCCTCGTAATGCATTTACCACGCTCGCTCTTTATTACCGCGACTGGTTCGCCTGTACCCTTTACCATATGCGGTGGTATCACTAACTCGGGATTGCCTTTACCGATCGGCCAACTGTCGGTCCTATTTTCTCAATCTCGTCTCCTTACATTGTTCCGCGTTGCTCTTTTATCGATCGCACCGTCCGTCGCTTCCGGAGCCGTACCATGGGTCGTGGTACCCGGTTTGCGGATCCTATGCTATTAGTTCGTTTTTTCTCGACTCTATTTCCTTATTCGCGTTGCCCGCAAACGTTTTACTTCGATCCTTTGTTAATCGCGTCGCTAGTTTCTCATATCTCCGTACCATGAGTCATGGTAACCTGTTTTCGCGATCTGCCAGTCCGCCGTACCTTTTGCCGGTGGCGTTACCTTGGCAGTGATAACTCTAATTGATCCTGGCCGATAACCGATTTATCGGCTTGTTTGTTCTCGTTATTCGGTTACCATGTGTCATGGTAACCCTGTTTCGGCCAAGTTTGATTTTACGGTAGTGTTTGCTGGTCATTCAGTTCGCGCTCGGTTACCCCTTTTCTGCTTCGTCGGCGCGCGACTAATTTCTCGCATCGTTATGGTTTCCCGGTGTCCGTGTCACCCGTTGTGGACGCGTCTTTAGATTCATTTTTGAATCTCGGATTCCCCGTAGGGTTTTTAAACTAAATTTGAACATCTTCCGGGGAGAAACGAAAACAAAGCACTACTGCGTGAAACAAAAAGAAAATAATTTTTTACTCTGTGCGCCTGGCACTTAATCTGCACGAAATCAAAACTCTTTGTCTGGTGCTCCTAGCACTTAACCCTAATTTAATTAAATGAAAGAAGCTTATTCCTAACCTATTACTATTATAACGAACTTAACTCTAACGCAAACCTTATTCTACCGATAGTTTATTTTATATACATGTTTCTTATTTCCCTTTGGTAATCTGCACTAGGTCTCCCAGTGCCGCCCGCAATTGCCGTGGCACTCGCACGCCCGTCAGTTTCGCCTTTCCACTTGTCCCTCCTGGCTGGATGATGGGGCTCGGCAGGATCCTGTCCTCCAGGATCGTAGGCTGCATTTTCACGACTTCGGCAGTCGGCGTACTTGCTGCTGACGGCTGCAATCTCCCCGTCAGCGGGGACTCGGGGTTGATCGCAGAGTCACCGCTCATCACCTCGATAGTCGACGACTGCCGCTGTCTTTTGTTTCGTCTCTTCTCGCGGCGAACGGCCAGTTTTTCTGCGTGCTCAATTTTCAACATAGCTCGCGTTTTACTGCTTGCTTTCTGCGCTGCTTCGCGCCTGACCGTTGTTTTGGTCGTCACCTCCGTACTCTCTGTGTGCTGGTACGCCGTTCTTTTTCGTTTGACGCACTCCTTCCTAGTCTCTTCTCGGTTGTTTCCAGGTTCGCTAAGTTGCGAATCGGTTACCGAGTCGGCTTCTGACGTCTCGTCCGTCGCGCTGTCCTCAACACTCTGGTCGCCGCCCTCGTCGCTATTCTTCGTCGTCGGCCTCCTCTTCGTACTCCGGTGTCGCCTCTCGGCTGGCCTCTCGCTCGCTATCGATTGGCAGCGGGGTCGTCTGTCCGATCAGCGGTGCCGGCTGGATGGGGTCTGGGATGTCGCCCAATATATACTTCTGGCGTGTTTGCCCCCTTCTCGTTATCGTCGTCGTCTGGCTCGCCATTCTCGCTCGGGTTATCTTCTCGCAGCCTTGTCACCACTTTTACCTTCGCGCCCGTTCACCGTTATGACCACCTCATACGGTGGTTGGTCCTCCGGCCGCGTGTATTTGGCTGACACCGCGATTGTGACTTGGGCCACGGTCTCGTTCCCCGGCTGTCGGATCACCTCAAGATCCCTCGAGGTGGTCTGTGTTTTGCCTTTGAGCGTTTCCAGTTGCTGAATGGCTAGCATGATTTGGTCGCATTCGGTGGCTTCGCTGGTGTCCCTCGTTGTTTCGGGGTTTGTTGGCAGGTGTGCCGCGTACTCCTCGGCCAACTCAAGGATTCGCTTGGCACGTTGTCTCTGTTTTTCCGCGATCGTATTGTCCTGCAGCTTCCGCAGCACCGCTTGCCTTCTCTCTTTCTCCGTCATCTCGGCGTGGTTCGTTTCACGCACTCCGGTGTTCATCGCACGTTTGTCACGCACTACGGCACTTGCCTTTCCGCGTTCGGTTTTTCGCACGGTCCTTACCACGTCTCGACACTTTGCCCGTTTGCGAGTGACTGCTACCCGCTTTCGTTCGCGCTCTGCGATTCTGGTTTTCGCCGTACTCGCGCTCGTCGCGGTGTGTTTACGGCGATTTCCGCGTAGTGCCCTTCCAGGATCGCGTTCCGCGGTCGTGGTTTTCGCGCGCGCCGTGGTCTGTTTACCTCTCGCGGTCGCGGTACCTTGCTCGTCACGTACCGGGTGTCTCGATAGTCTTGTACTCTTGAGAGTGAGCCTCTCGGTTCGCGTAATTTTCGTTCGCGCGAATCTACCGTTACGGTCCCGTTGTTTTTGAGCCGCACGTAATCTTGCTCGCCACTTTAGCGTATTCGGGTTTCGCGGTCGTCGCGGCTTTCGCACTTTTCGCGCACTCGCGTTTTCGCTTTTGACGTGGTCAATCGTGATGTCTTGTTTAATTGTTACCTTAATCGAATCTTCTCTTCTTATTTTCAGGTTCAGCGGCTCTTCCCCTTGGATGTCCTCGTCTTCGCAGCTGGATCGTGGGTCGTCGTTGCTGCGCATGGATACGTCAACGGCTACTTGGACTCGGTCTTCCTCGTCTCGCATGGATACGTCCTCGTCGATCTGACCTCGGTCGTTCTCGCTCTCCATGGATACGTCGCCGTCATCGTTGGATTCCTCCATGATGTCACTCACCGGGGTAAGTACGCCGTTCTTTCCTTCTGGTCGTCATTTTGACTTGCCCGTCCTTGTTTCAGGCTGCTATGGAATTTCAGGTAGTGACAAAAGTCCTCGTAATGTACCGTGGACGCGTCACTAGTCGTCCTCGTCCTACCCACATTGTGTTTATTCCGACCTCTATTGGATCGTCGGAGTCACTTATATCGATGACGTCCGTGGTTTGGCTCAGGCATTCGGCGTTCTCCTGCCCTCCTTCGCTCTTCCGCGATCACTCGTTGTACCGTGGCTCGTATTTGGCTGTCTTCGTCGCCCGTTGAACTCGGTATTCGTCGTGTCGTTATTTCTATGACGTCATTCGGCGCTTGCTGTGTCTCGAGATTTTCTTCGTGGGATGTTTCGATTTCGACGATATCCTCCGGATCACTCCGTTGGTTCGCCGATTGAGCGATCTCTCGTGCTGGTTCCCTCTCCACTTCGCTCTCTTCCTCGGAGGGTATGTAGCTTGCTTTCGCTTTCGCTATCCGCCAGCACACTGTCTCTCCGCTCCGTTTCGTGGAAGCTCCTTTCTCCGATGTCCCCACCATTGTCGCTCCACACGTCATCGTCCCCGTCACCTTCTTCCTCCTGCTCGCTGGGTCGTTCAGGGCCGTACGTGTCCGCGGGTTCTTCTCCCTCGTCACTGGCGTCTGATTGTGTCAGGTCGTCGGACTCCCCGTCATTGTCGACTTGGTCGACTCCGCCGTGGGGTTCGTCGTCCGTTTCTTCATCCTCCGGCTCTCGCAGTGTGGCGGCTCGATGTGGCTTCAACTGTCGAGCATTGAATGCTCCGATCGTTTGGCCATCGAGGTCCTCCACGAGGTAGGCGTTTGGTCTGATGACTCGCTGTATGCGGTAGGGTCCTTCGTATACCAAATGTATTTTTCGCGTTAGTCTGCGGCTTGCGTCTGATCTGCGGTGAAGTTTCACCCAGACCTTTTGTCCCTCACGGTACGTGGCTGTCCCGTGTTTATCGGCCTGCACCTTTCTCTTCCGCGCTGCTTCCGCGAGTCGTTCCCTCGCTCTTTCCACTTTGTCGGCCCATGGTTGATCTTCTTGGTCCTCCCGAGGAATCAGCGCGGGATGGATCGCGCTCAAATGACCGTTTTCCCCGTTATTGAGCTCCACCGGGGTGAAGCCGTGCGACGCGTGTCGGGTATGATTTATTACCTCCTCCGCGCGGTCAATGATTCCTGTGCCACGCGTGTTGTCGCTGGCTCGAATACGCGCGGATTATACGCCCTAACTCGCGCATGACACGCTCCACTGGGTTCGACTGCGGATTATACGGTGACGTTCGCCTAACCGCGAAAGCCCTTCTCGGTGGCGAATTCTCGCCATCGATCGGTCAAGAATTGGCCCCCGTTATCGGTTAATATTGTCTGTGGTATTCCGATTTCGCTGAAAGAATCGATCTTCCAAATTCTGCATAATGGTATCGAGTCTCTGATCCTTCATTGGATACAACCGTACGAATTTGGAAAATTGATCCATAATTACAAGCACGTATTTATAACCATGGTGTGTGGCTGGTAATGGCCCGAATATGTCTAACGACAACGTTTCTCCCGGCGCTTCCGGTAACTGATAATACTCCGTTCCCACGGTTGGTCGCGTGTAATATTTTGTCGCTTGACAAACTTCACATGATGCTACCACATCTCGTGAGATTCTCTCGAAGTTCGGCCCGTCGAAATATCGTTTTAGGAAATCGCTCGTCTTATCCGTCCCGAAATGTATCAATAGCTGGTGAATCTCTCGCGTGATTCGCCATGTCGCTTTGCGCGGTAACGCGATTCTTTCTCCCGTTTCGCGCTTTACTCGAATAAGTCCGTCGCGTTCGTAGATTATTTCCGGATGATTTTGCATTGCCTCAAGCAACGAGTCTTCCGCGTCTTGCGCTTCTCGGATCACTCCGATCCACGTTTGCGTGTCGTTTCCTTGATTCACGTCTCGAATCAAGGCGATTCGTTTGATCTCGTTCGCCGCGTCTGCGTCGGTCGCCTTTCGCGAAAGTACGTCCGCGATTTCGTTCTCGCGACCCGGCAAATGCACAATCTCCAGATCGAATTCTTGTAAGAACGTGAACCACCGTGCGATTCGGCTATTATTTTGTACGCAGGTACTTAGAAATTTTAACGCTTGGTGGTCGGTATGTACGCGCACGTGTCGCCCTAGCAGTAACGTGTGCCACTTTCTGAGTGCCCATACCAAAGCCAAGCATTCGAGCTCCGTAATTGTATAATTTACCTCGGCTCCTTTTAGACTTCGACTCGCGTATCCCACCGTTTGTTTCGTTTCCGATTCGTCGTCCGGTTGGTATTGATACAACCTCGCGCCTAAACCTGTTCGCGCCGCGTCAACGTATATACCGTATCGCGCGTCGGGTCTGAATAGATATAAATCCGGTGCTTCGCGGAACGCTTGTTTTATCTCGTTAAACGCGTTTTGTCGTTCGATCGTCCATTCGTACTTTTGGCCCTTTTTTAGGAGCTCCTCGAGTGGTTTGGTCAGTCCTAGCCAGGATTTTTTATGAATCGCCGGTCCCAATTCACTAGTCCCAGAAATGATTGTATTTGTTTTTTAGTTTCGTGGCCGCTTCGAAATTGGCTATCGCAGTCGCGCGTCTCTTGATTTATTTCAGGCCTTTATTTCATTGAAACGTGTGTCCCAGGAATTTGATCTCCTCCCTGAGGAACTCAGCACTTTATCTCTGTTTAGTCGAAATCCGGCCTTCTCCATCTTGTCCAATACCCATTCCAGATGCATTAAGGTGCTCCTCTAACGAGTCAGGATGCTATTAATACGTCGTCAAGGTATACCAATAGAAATTCTTGGTCCCCCAATGTCCCGTGCATAGCTCGGGTAAACGACGCTCCTGATGTTTTCAGCCCGAATGGCATGCGTTGAAATACGTACGGTCTGTCCGTCGAAGAAAAATCCTGCGTATTTCATCGACTCCGGTGTAAGTGGGATCTGCCAAAAAGCATTGTTAACGTCGAGCGTGGAAAAATATTTCTTTTTTCCTATACGTCGAAACACCTCTTCGATGGTTGGTGGTTGGGCGTGGTCGTTCGCCATTTGCTTATTGATCTCCCGTGCGTCTAGACACAGTCGAATGTCGCCATTTTTCTTTATTACCACCACCAGTGGATTGACAAACTGCGTTGCTTGCTTCTGCACGATGCCCTTCTGTTCGAGCTTCTTGAATATATTTTCTAACACGGTTCATATGGATCTCCGGTATTGGATACGTTTTCTTCTTATATGGACGCGTTATGTTCATCTCTATCCGGTGTTCGTAATGGTTCACTCTACCGATCTCCCCGTTAAACAATTCGGCATGGCTATCCAAAATTTCGTGTAAACGTCTGGTTGCTTCGTCGCGTTGTATATTGTTCATTCGCATGATCGGATTAATTGACCTACGGAAGCTGACGTCTATTTCGTCATCGCACGCTAGCATCAGTCGATATTTCACTAGGAAATCAATTCCGAGTACTATCTCGTACGCCTAACTTTTCCACGATGAAGAATTCGTGCGTGTATCGCTCGTTCTTATATTCAAATACGATTCGCACTTTACTCGAAATAATGGATCCCCTCTCCGAAAATGCCCCTCGCAGGGTAAATTTTTTTATCGGTAATAACTCCATTTCTTCGTTCGATTCGCGTAATTGTTCGTAAAATGCGCGTGTCATAGCAGTGACCTGTGCCCCTGTGTCTATGAGCGCCCTCGTACTACATTTACCGAATCGCATCTCGATCATCGGCACGTCCGGTTGTTCGACCTTTGCCGACTGTCCCCTCGCGATATCGTCGTCGAGTTCGCGAATGATCTCGCGCGTTCTCATTATGTTCACGGGCCCGATTTCTTGCCCGCTCGCCTTTTCTTCGTCCGCCCCTGCTGTTGCGTGACGGTTCTCAACCTCGTCGCGTGTTATCGCGCAACAGTTTCGGTCATTTACATAATCGTCGTTGTTCACGCTTGCCCCGTCATCGCTCGTCGGATCGTCATTTTCTTCTCGGTCGCGCTCCCCGTCATTCGCGTATCCCTCCGCCGTTATCGCGGCCAGTTTGCGCCCCTGTGTGTAGGGCGTACCGCTCTTTCCCGCATAATTGTTTCGGTTGTTCGCACCGCGTTCGCGATTACGTTCATTGTCTCGCTCGCGCGTATACCGTGTGACTCTCGGTTTTCCCTCGTTATCGTCACTATCCGGTAATTCGACGATATCGACGTCCCCTTTGCTCTTCACCTCGGGCGATTCCGCTTTCCTCCATCCATACGATTTGTTCTGCGGCTGATGCCCTTGCTGGCCAACCGCTTCGCGTCTGTTGGAAATGTTATTGCGGCCTCCTGCCCTTTGGTTGTTTATGTTCGCAATCTGGTTGGACGTTCTCGTCGTATTTGCGCTCCTTCCAACGTCTCTCCGGTTGTAGGACGATCTCGCGTCGCTCGCGTTGGCTCGTCTTGCTTCGCCGCGCAATCTGCGCGTCTCGCGCTCGTTTTCTATGGTGTCGAGCATAGCCACCATGTCGTTAACTGTCTTGACCACGGATGGTCTCAATTCACGGGCAACTTCTGTGTCGAAATGTTCACGCACCGTCTGTACGATTTCCTCGTCGCCCATGGGTGGTAGGAGTGTCTTAGCCTGTCTGGCAACGCTCAACGCGTACTCGGCCATCGATAGTTGCTCCTCATTCGGTCGGTATTTGCCGAAATACACCCTTTGTCGGAAACGCATCTGCGCTTGGCAGCCCCAATACGTTTGCGTGAATAGTCTCTTCAGGTCGTCCATGTTTTCCGGTAGCTGTAACTCGAACCATTGACTCGCCGCTCCGCGCATGCAACGTCCGAAATAATGCATTTGCTCGTCCTCCGGAACGTTCTCGTATAATGCGAGTTTTTCAAATTTTTGTAAGAATCTGATTGGATTCTGTTTGTCGCTTTTACCAGTATATTTCAATTCGTCGAATGGATTCTTAATCCACCCTCCTCGAGGTAATCTCACTCTCAGCGGTACTACGTCTAACGGCGTTTCCGCTCGCGGTCGCATATCGTCGAAGACACGGGAGTCACTTTTATGGTCGCGCTTTTCACTCGGCCCTGACCCGCGTTCGCTCCGATTGTTCTCGATACACCGCGTTGCGTCCCGTTGACTTTGCCGTATCTGCTCGAGTTCCTCGGCCATTTGTCGCATTTGCATGATGAGCTCCGCGTTTTGCTGAAGCAACTCTTGATTCGTCACCTCTCCGCGTTGGTTACTCAAATTCAATACGCGATTATTATCATCATCTACATTTTGTTCGCCTAGCTGCTGTTGCTGTTGCGTTTGATTCTCCATATTGCCCGCGTTACTTGGATGGACAACTACGGGTGTTCTATTTCTCTCTAATCTTTCCCTCGCGTCGCGTAAAATCTGATCTTCCGGTTCTGCCGGTCCTTGCGATCTCGTACGCGTTCCTATCGGGGAATGCTGCAAATTTGGCATACCCGGTGCGGACTTGGATCGCGCACCTCTGCCTCGGTTTGACCGCTTCGGCCCCGTTTTGCTGTTTCAGCTTGCTTTGCTGACTTCTATCGCTCACGATCACTTCTACGCGGCGCCCGTACTGCCCGTACGTTTTGTTCGCGTTTATTTTCGACCGTATGTGTCCTTCTATCGTCGGAGCACTACCATCACGCGTAACGTTTTACGCACGTTTTTGTGGCGTTCGCGCGTCTCGCTCTTCGTGTCGCTATCGCGTTTGATATTAACTTTTGAAACCTACTTTGATATTGACCTATTGGTCCACCCGGTATGTGGAGACTATTCCTGCGCTCATTGCGACTTACGCCCCACCCGGTATGTTAGGACTTCTGTCCCTACGCTTGACCGCCGTTTACGCTATGTAACGGGTGTCGCCTTATTTCTCCGCGCTTTGTGCCGATTCGCGTGGAATATTCGTACCCACGTTGACGCGATTGTTTTCGGTCACGACAAGTTTCGGTTATCGCGACTTCGCGTTTTAAGTGGCGCACGTTGTTGCTATATTCCCTGACACGCGTGCTATCGAATGCACCCTTTCGCGCTACCATTTGCCTTCCACCTTTCTACCGTACCTTTTGAAATCCGCGTACCGCTGTTGTAATCCGACCTTTATGTGGCTCGGTGCTTAAGGCCCGGTGGACAACGTCGTACGTTCTCCACGCGATTTGTATTGCCACGAACTTACTTATTCGCAATGCTTCGCGTCCTTTATCGCACGTTGTTTCACGTTCCCACCAAACTCTTATTTCGCACGCCTAATTATCGGTCGTTGTATTTTATCGTACGGATTACGCTTTTCCAAATTTTGGCAAGAAACTTCGGTTTCTTTGCAGACTACTATTCTCGAACGGTTTCATTCGCCCGCTGCGATCCGTACGCAATTCGATTACGCGTGTCCTGTCACGGTCGCCAGACGTTACGGGTTTTAGCCCTGCCGTGTGCCAGGCAAGCGATCGGTGCGGGTTTTACGCCGCTACGTTTCCGAGACCACAGGGTCACGCCCTATCGTTACGCACGCGCCGCCACGATTGAATTCCGCCGTCGAACCCCCTACTGACTACTGTAGCCGGACGGAGGAGTATTTTTCCCCCTTTTCTGATTTAATGTCTCCCGACACGGTCGCCACTCGATTTTCTACTTTCCGAAACCGAGAAAGGACTATTAATGTATTACTTCCAACCTTTCGAAGCCACGCTGATTCCCCTCTTTTCTGTTTCAGGTCGCTTGGACTCGCCGCTGGATCTTGGATCACCGCTGGACCACGGACTTAGGACCTCTGGACTACGACTGTGCACCGCCGCTGGATGTCTCTGGATCACCGCTGGACCGCCTCTGGATCTCCCCAAGTGGAAGTCGGACCGACGACAGAATTGGGAACCGGTACGTATTTCGGTAAGGTATATGACTCGACCACGATTTGATTGAATAATTGTATCTCTTTTAATAGGTAAAATATAATTTATTTTCCTTGTTTTACAGATTCAAGTACGCGGTACTTATAGTTTAACGCGCCGTACGCGGGATATTCTACGCCGAAGTGAGATTCAGGTGACTCTACTATGTGACTCTATTACTTCAATTTCGGACGCGCGAATTCCTGACTGTTGACTCTACTCCGCGAGAATTCCTCGAGTCCTCCTTATCTCTCGCTTTTATACTACTCGGAGTTATCCCACTCTTCTCGCAGGTACGCCCATCGGCTCCGCCCGGTTTTCGCACCTGCAGACCAGATGTGCGGCTCGGTCGCTTCCGCGTTCCACGATCCATTATTCGCTCGCTATTGTTCTATCTGTTTACCGCATTCCACATATGGCCCATAACTTTCACTTACATTCCTTCTCGACTCTTCTCGCGGCGTTCCATTTCACCTCGCGTTCGATTATCCTGGTTGTTCCAGAACCTTCCTATCGGAAATGGAACCTCGCGCTACACATTATTAATTTCCTTAGCCATTATCGCGGTTTACCTATTGCGCTTGTCGCCTATGGATCGCTGGTTTTTACATATTGCTTTCGGCCCGCTGTCTGTTGGCCGCGTTTCCTTAATCTCGGCTCCGACAATGTACTTTGACCTCGCATCGGTCGGTCCGCCCGCTCATTTGCTGAAACTCCTGTCCACGTCACGTGGTACCGGTTTCTTGGTACCCGTGTGCATGATAAATATTTTATTGATGGATTCGTCCCATCTTCCCTTCCCGGGGTGAGACTACATTATTTGTTTGCTCCTTCGTTTGCTTGTTTGCTTAAACCCGTTACCATGTGACGTGGTCTTACTAATTGACCTATTCGGCGTTCGCTTCGACCGCTGTCGGCGATTTCGCTCGTTTCTTGATCTTCCTAACGCATTCGCACCGTTTGTTCGGTATTACCCCGGGTGGTTCGCTTATACCCCTTACCACCCCCGATGGTATCGCTAACTTGGGATCTACTTTACCGATCGGCTAACTGTCGGTCCTATCTTTCTCAATCTCGTTACCTAGACACTAGTTCCGCGTTGCTCTTTTACCGATTGCGTACCAGTTCGATTGCTTCCGGAGCCGTACCACGGGCAGTGGTATCCGGTTTACGGAATCTACGCTACCGATTCGTGTTTTCTCGCTTCTATTTACCTATTCGCGGTGCTCACACGCGTTTTACCTCGATTTTTCGTTGATCGCATCGCTAGTTTCTGACATCTCTGTACCATGAGTCATGGTAACACGTTAGCGCGCTCTGCCAGTCCGCCGTACCTTTTGCCGGTGGCGTTACCTTCGCAGTGATGACCTTAATTAATCCCGGCCGATAACCGATTCTATCGGCTTGTCTGTTCTCGTTATTCAGGTTACCATGTGTCATGGTAACCTCGTTTCGGCCAAGTTGGAATTTTACGGTAATGCTTGCTGGTAATTCAGCTCACGCTCGGTTACCCCTTTTCTACTTCGTTGTCGCGCGAACTAATTTCTCGCATCGTTATGGTTTACCGGTGTCCATGTCACCCGTTGTGGACGCGCCTTTAGGTTCATCTTTGAATCTCAGGTTCCCTTTTGGGGTTTTAAAACAAACTAAATCTTAATTCTTCTCGCGGGGAAAGAAAGCAGATACTGCCCGCAGGTTTTTAAACAAATAATAACACATAAATCAAACGAAATTAACTTTTTTAATTTTGTGCCTCTGGCACTTAATCGAAGAACAAAATAACGAAATCAAACTTGTGTCTAAGTCGATGAGGGAAAAAAAAAAAACGGAAACGAAATTGATACTTTGTACGTCGGTTCGGCGCACCTATTTCTAATGTATATCCTATCTTATTTTTAATCCTACTTATTCCTATTCCTTATATACTAATGTCTTTAGTTTTGGTCTTTTATTTTTATTAAGTCTTTAAGTGCCGCACTGACGTGCTTCGGCACGCGCACGTCGGTTGATTCTGCTCGAGCCGCCTTCCCTCTTGGCTGGACGATCGGCTGCGTCAGGATTTTATCCTCCCGCACTCTGGGCGCCTTCTTCGGGGTTGCGGCAGGTGTCGCAATTGCAGCCGCCGGCTGCATACTCTCCCGTCAGCGGGGACTCGAGGGCTACCGCAGAGTCCGCGCTCAGTATGTCGATTGTCGACAGCTGCCGCTCGCCTCTTCTGTTGGCGTTTCTCTCGGCCGGACAGCTAACCTTTCAGCATGTTCGACTTTCAGCATGGCTCGTGTCCTACTGCTCGCCTTTGCTGCTGCTTCGCGTCTGACCATGCATTTGGTTGTCATCTCCACGCTTTCCTCGTGCTTATACGTTGTCCTCTTTCTCTTGGTGAATCTTCTCTCGGATTCGTCTTCGTCGGTCCCGGATTCGCTTGGGTACGAATCTGGCGTCGAGTTTGCGTCTGATGATTCGTCTGTCTCGCTGCCTAGGTTGTCTCCTCCGCCGTCCTCGCCATCTTTTTCTGCTTCGGCTCTCGGCGTTTTGTCCTGGTTACCCTCTTGGCCACTGGTATCCGGCCGTGGGGTCGGTTGTCTCACTGGTAAATTTCGTTGGTCCCGTTCAGGTAGGTCACTCAGTATGTATTCTGGCGTTGCTCCCCCCTGTCAGTTACTATTGTCTTTGTCGGTCCCGCCGTTTTCGGCTGTTTCTTCCTGTATTAAATGCGTCTTCATGTCCACCTTGTCCCGTTTACCGTGATGACAATCCGGTACGGAGGTTGCGCTTGCGGGTTGGTATACTTAGTGGCCAGCGCTATCATGGCATTCGCCACTATGGTGTTTTCCGGCTGACGCACTATCTTTAAATTTTCGCAAACGGTCTGGTGTTTGCCTTTCAGGCGCTCTAAGTTTTGGATCGCCTGCATTATTTGTTGGCTTTCCAACGCTTCTTCTCCCGCCGAATCATTTTCCGCGGCATACGGATCGCTGGGCATCCGTCGGGCATATTGTTCAGCCAGCTCCACGATTTGCCTGGCCCGTTGTCGCTGCTCCTCCGCTGCTGTTCTCTGTCGGAGCTCTCGCAGCACCGTTTGCCGCCTTTCTTTGTCCGTCGGTACGTGGTTGTCCATCTTTCGCGCGTTTAGCTTGTCCTTGCACTCTACGCACTTTCGTCGCACTCGGTCGGCGCTTTTCCCGCACACGATTCTTCCTCGCGTATTCGATGCGTCCGAGCACTTCGTTAGCTTGCGCGCGATTAGTCCGCACTTTCGTTCGCGCTCCGCGATTCGGGCTTTCACCGTACCCGCGCTCGTCGCGGTATGTTTACGCCGATTTCCGCGTATCGCCCTTCCTAGGTTGCGTTTCGCGGTCGCGGTTCTCGCGCGCGCCGCGGTCTGTTTACACCTCGCGATCGCGGTGCTTCGCTCGTCACGTAACGGGTGTCTCGACCGTCCTGTATTCTTGAGGGTGAGTCTCTCGGTTCGCGTAATGTTTTTGTTCGCGCGAATCTACCGTTACGGTCCCGTTGTTTCTGTGCCGCACGTAATCTCGCTCGCCACTTTAGCGTATTCGGATTACGCGGTCGTCGCGGTTTCCGCACTTTT
>JASTWP010002138.1:0-49637 GCA_030770255.1 Temnothorax ravouxi | reverse complement strand
CGTTAACGTGTCTTCCAAGATGCGCGTTATACGTTCGTAGCCGACACATGTACCACGACGGCCGATCGTGTACTGTCAACGAGCAACAGCTGTTGGCCGTTCGTTCCTTCCCGTCTCCCGATTATGTACCCGAGCGCGTCGACGAAGAACAGAGAGAGCGAGATGATAAGGAGGAAAGGAAAGACGTTTATATACATCACGGGGGACCGACTGCAACAGCGATAACGCTCGCGCGATAACGAGAGAGGCCACGTATGACGTAACGGCCGCGCGATTGGCCCGCGCGGGTGGTGTGGTTTGCCGGCCACGCCTACCACGTGCGGACGTTCGCAAATGCACTCCAGCCAAGCCGGCCCCGAATCCGTAAGAAATTGACCAATCACAGGGGAATGTGAGGAGAATAGTCGACTGTGATTGGATTCAATTTTTTATGGCTGAAGGGCTTTTCAGGTGTTTTCGAAATCTATCTCTAGGTATAGTATATAAAAAGCCAATTTCTTTTAGTGACACAAGTTGACACAAATATCGTTCTATCCTTTTTGGCATTCAATGAATAACAAAGACAGAACGACACTTGTGTCGATTTGTGTCACTAAGGAATTGGCCAAAAATTAGGCATCTATATTAATATATGTATAGAGTTACACTATAATTATATAATATAGATGTCTGTGATACCTACTGGCAGCATGGAAGCAAACGAAATAAACTTACAAGGTTTCGTGAAAAGCCGGGTCTCTATCGGTAATACAAGCCGCTGTGTTTACCGACAGCGTGTTGCAAATAGTGCCGCGAGCAACCACTGTTTCGTCACTGCCTGTCTCTTTTAATCGTATCGTCAATCTCAATTCTCAATATAATTGCTTGTCGGAGGAAAGAATAATACAAGACTTTTTGACTTAAATTGATCTCAAGAATATACTGTTGCAATAATACCGTAATTTTTTTAAATATTGTGTATAAACCCCAAGAGGAGATGGGGTTTTCCATTTATAAACAATTTAACTAAGCCGAACACGGGTCTCGGTCGGACCTAAAATCTAATAGGATCGTTTATTGGTCCTCTCTGAATTCTTCAATTTTTATCTAAATATTTTCCCAATAAACCAATACTTTTTAAGATAATTGGTGGAGATAATTATTGACACAACGAAATAAAAACTCACCCTATATGATGCCAAATACATAGCATTTTGTGTGACATATATGCGGCTAACAAAGCACAAAGATTATTGCATTATTACATTATTACTTTATATCTATCATCTTTTTTCAGAGGGAGAATATGACATCCAATTATAATTTTTCACATTGTGACAGTGATGTCCAATATCCTTATACTGACACAGTACGTGGTAGGAGAGAAATATGTTGATTTCACATATCAATTTGTGAAAGATAGCAATATATCTGCAAAAAACTGTATGAGTACTACTAGCATAAGTAATATTCGTAATAATATAATTGGAACACCTAGCAATTTTCCAAACCATGAAAATTTTCTTATGGTATGTGTATTTTCTGAAATTATCTGTTACTGTTCTATAGAAAGTAATCGCAATCAAATTTTATGCTACAACATTTTGTAATATTCATTTTTTAATAGTCACTTTTTTAATATTTGTTACTTTTTAATATAGAAAAAGTATGACTTTGATATTTCAATATCCTCTTGGCAGAAAGTACCATATACTTTTTTACCAGAGGGTAATAAAGATATTTACTTTCATTACATTGGTAAGTAAAATTTGAATTGACAAATAAGATATTGTTAAGAAAAGTTTGTGTTCAGAAAAGGGTATAATTAAATTTTCTGTTTTGAAGATCTCGAATTTCATGAAGCTGTATATCCAATTAGAGTCTCTATATACGAAGTATATAATTATGGGAACGTAACTGAAGTTTGGGCCCAAGATTCTAATGATGAGAGTCGGTGGTTTCCATTATGGGACGGACCGTTTCAATTCTATAACATTTTTACGATATCTACTGGACGCAGACATTCGGAATCACGGATATTTTCCCCGCCTTTACGGTCTTGTAACTTTAAAACCAAAATGCTTAGACTAAAATTTATATGCAACTCTTGCACACAGTTAGATGCTGTGATGCTGATCGGTACATCAACATTGATTTTTCCTAAAAATCCTGAAGATAAGAGTTTATCCGAACTGTTACATCGCATTTGGATACAACGACATTCTTGTTCGAGTGATTGTATTTGTTGTTCTGAACAAGAACAAAATAATTCTCCAAATAAAGATGCTTGGGACATGTCTCTATTGGAGGACTTTTATAACACAACACGTGATTATGAAAATGCACACTCGGATATACTTGATCTTCAAAAGAATTTCCTAAATATTGTGTTATTTCTAAAAGGTATTACAATTGTTGATATTAAGTAATATTCAATCTTATTTTATTTACTCAATAATGAAAATGTGTTTCAATGTTATTTGCAGCGATGTAGCAACGAGTTTTCACAAGAGCAAGCTCGCGCACAAGCAAGTATCTCGAGAAAAAGATGTGCCATCTTCTAAGCAGGGACATGTGAATCACCCTTTATTAAGAAATCATTGGAATTATGTAAAATTTATAGAAGATATCAAACTTTCTTCGGGAGACTCCAAGGAGCAACTTGACAGTTTTTCTGCGTTTTCTGTAAAATATTCTTGAAGTTTATTTCTCGTAATAATTTATTATAATATAATCTCATGTATTACAATTTTATATTTTGTTCTTGCAGGATGAAATAATATTAATGATATTGAAAATACTTGGATATGAGGTCATTTTGCCGTATGAGCAAAGTAAACAAACGCCTCAATAATTTAACACAAGATCCTTTTCTCTTAAATGTTTGAATTTACGAAATTTAAAAACAGAGTATTCTAAGGCTTCATCCTTTTGTTATGATAAAATTCTGTTTTATTTTGCATCCAAGTGCAAATATTTACAACAGTTGGATCTTACAGAAAGCTGCATTTCTGCTATGGATTTCATATACTTTCTTCAGAGTTGTGGCGATTGTTTAACGCACTTACGATTAAGTAGCTGCAATTTTGTTAACAAATTATCTCTATTAAAAATTTCAGAGATATGCAAAAATTTAAAAGGTACGTAAACAAATATGATTGTTAATTACAGATTATAGATAAACTGTATATGACTAATATATACTTTTTTTTTAGTATTGGATCTCAGTTACTGTACTTTGGAGGGAATGGACCAAGAAGTTTCGAGTCTCGGAAATCTAAAATTTCTAGAGAAGTTAGATCTTAGAGGGTCATGTATAAGAGCTGAGTCTCTTTGCGAAATACTGCAAAAAACTCGTCGAATACGTGACTTAAATTTGGACCGGTATAATTTTGCTATAATTAATGATATAAGACCACTACATTTAGACGCAATTACAATACAGTTAAGAAATTCGTGTCCAGATTTGGAAATAATAGATTTATCGGGCAATATTATTACATCGCGAGGTGTTCATGCCCTCGCTGAATGCAAGAATTTACGAAAACTGATAATGATGGACGTAAAGATGTACGTGTGTGCTAAATTTTCTTTTAAAACGCATTATTCTTTATCAAAGTGTGTATGTTTACATTTGTTGCAAGCATCATGAAACAGTTATGTTGTTTTTCTTACTGCGATTGAAAAACTACATAATAGCATGACTTTTGTTACAGAATCGAAGATTGCACAATCGATAAGCATAGCTTGCGTAGATTGTTTTCCTCCTGTCAACGCTTAGAAGAAATCAATTTGATAGATCTCAGTGTGACCTGTCTCAATGAGAATGTCTACGTCTACGACGAACTGACACAGTGTAAAAACTTAAGAAAATTATACTTGAATTATATAACTCCTACATCTAGTTTCGCAATTCTCGAGCAGTGTCCTAAACTGCAAACAATCTATGTTTCACCGGAGGAGTACCTCTATATGCATAATGAACATTTCATTGCTCAGGGGAAGGAAAAATATCCGCACGTGTTTTTCCATGAATATCAGAAGGAACATTTTATGATGATGATGAGGAATATGATGAGGAATAGGATGGTGAATGTAAAAGAAAGTGGCTCCCTTACCGATTTGGTAGAAATTTAACAATATATTATGTATTTT
Source organism: Temnothorax ravouxi (assembly GCA_030770255.1). Lineage (NCBI taxonomy): Eukaryota > Metazoa > Arthropoda > Insecta > Hymenoptera > Formicidae > Temnothorax > Temnothorax ravouxi. Next base: position 45,503 of record JASTWP010002138.1, on the reverse strand, counting down.
GACGTGTTAAATTCGAATATAAAAGTTAAAATTGTCGCTCTCGAGTAGGACGAAAGTTATTAAGATAAAGTACCAAAAGTGACAATTTTCGGGTTAAGAAATATGCTATGTCGGCAGGTACATACCAGGTACATATAAGTACATACCAGAGAAAGCTTGCGCAGTGATGTAAAAGTGCGCAAAATTATTTGAAATAAATAAGAATTTAGAAATGATTCTTGTATATAGTATTAAAAAATATTAGAAGTGGGCGGGGGAGGGCCACCACCCTTCTCCATGCACTTCCACCTCGAAAAAAATTTATCCAAACCCAAACCTATTTCTGACAAACTGAAATTTTCGTTTTGCACTTTTAATCCAGTAGAATTGCAAAAATAATTTTTCACGATAGTCTCAGTTTGCGGATCATGAGCCATGTCTGCAGTCATTCTTCCATGAAACTCTTTACTTTTAATTGAATTGGCAAGTTTTTTAAAATTTTGTTTCCTCGTTTTGATTTAATGTGCTTTGCGATCAATTCTATCGACAGAATTGTTTAAATGCAAAATTTTAAACTATACGGATTTGTCATTCGTAATTTTTTGTATATGATTTATATTAAACGACAAAATATTAATCCTATCCTAGGTTAACAATTAAAATAGTATAGATATTACTTGATAAATTAATCGATTAATTAAACCGACAGAATTGCTTAAAGTAAAATTTCTAACTATATAATTTGTTATTTCTGGTCTATTTCTCTATATATTAAAAAAAAGCTAATTCGATATGTTAATAAAATAGTACAGGTATTATTTAATAAATAAACTGGCAGAATTAATACAAATTTTTAATTGTATTATTCCAAATCTTTTCTGTTTATATATGTTAAACAACAACAAAATAATTTTATTTACATTTGCAGAATAACAAAAGTATTATTTGATAAATTAATCGATAATCCAGCAGGAAAACATGTTCCTGTGTGCCGCTGGCTTTATTTTTTGTATCGCCACTTGAGCCACGCTAATTGGAAAAGGCACGCCGATTACGACTACGCCAAGTGGTTCGCCCTGGCCATTTTTAGAGCAGTATTGCTCGTGTGATAAGCAAGGAAATAAACTCTCTTATAAGTAAGTACTTCATTTGTTTTATTCTAGTTCTTATTTTGCACGCTAGTTTCAAATTGGCGCACTTTTGCATACGCGTGTGGCCGTAGGGCATGTCGTCCGTAGTCGCTACATCTCGTCGGTATGACAGGAATCATAACCTGATTCCTGTCAACTTTAACGATTAATATCTCGCGTCGCGGGGCAGAGCGACACTTTTTTCTGCCAGATTCTTTCGTTTCGCGCAAAAACGCGTCGAATAAGCCTAATTTCATCGATTTCTGTACTGAGGTAGCTAAACTGAAGAATTACCATGCTAACAAAGTACAAAGATTATTACATCATTACATTTTATTATACTATTACTTTATATTTTCCATCTTTTTTAAGAGAGCTAGAATATGACATCCAATTATCATTATTGCGAGAATGATGTCAGATATCCTTATACTGACAGAGTAGCGGTAGAAGAGGATTATGTTGATTTCATATATCAATTTGTAAAGGATAGCAATATATCTCACAAAGAACTGTAATGAATACTGCTAGCATAAGTAATATTCGTAATAATATAATTGGAATACCTAGCAATTTTCCAAGCCATGAAGATTTTCTTTTGGTATGTATATTTTCTGTTCTGTAAAAAGTATATAATCGCAAAATCTGATTTATGCTACGTACAACATTTGGTAATATTCAGTACTTTTTTTTACTCTTTAATACAGAAAACATATGATTTCGATATTTCAATATCTCCATGGCAGAAACAAGCGTCATATACTTTTGCACCAGAGTATCAAAAAGATTATTATTTTCATCATATTGGTAGGTAACATTTAAATTGATAAATAAGATATTATTAAGGAAAATGTTTGTGTTCAGAAAAGGTTATAATTAAATTTTCTATTTTGAAGATCTCGAGTTTCATGAAGCTGTATATCCAATCAGAATCTCTATATATGAAGTATATAATTTTGGGAACGTAACTGAAGTTTGGGCTCAAGATTCTGAAGATGAGAGTCGGTGGATTTTATTATGGGGTGGACCAGCTCAATTCTACGAAATTTGTCATCTAGTCAAACGTAGACGTTCGGAATCACGGATATTTTCTCCGCCCTTACGGTCCTGTAACATTAAAACCAAAATGCTCAGATTACAATTTATATCCAACTCTTGCACACAACTAGATGCTGTGATGCTGATCGGTACATCAAAATTGATTTTTCCTAAAAATTCTGAAGATAAGAGTATAACTAATCTCTTACACCGCATTCGGGCACAACGACATTCTTGTTCAGAGAGATTTTGTCCTTTTGGTTGTTTTGAAGAATTCTCAAGAATTGAAGAAGGACCACCATATTATATGAACACATATCTTCATGATTCCTGTAAATTGTTTGACCTTTATAATACAACACGTGATTATGAAAATGCATACTTGGATATACTTGATCTTCAAAAGGAATTTCCTAAATATTGCATTATTTATAAAAGGTAGGTATTATATAATTGTGTCGACATTAAGTAATCCTTATTTTATTTTCTTAACACTGCGCGGACACCGTGGGACTTTTAAGGCACAGTTGATTTTTCATTTATGATTCTCACGGGAATGACTTCAGCGCTTACGTTGGACTCTCCTTCCTAAAAAAAAACTTGGTGATAGTCGGCATGTAACTGCTAAGCGGCATTGAGGTTCGATAGTTCGTTGCGCGATACCGAGCAATCAAAGTGTATGTCTTCAAAGACCCATGGTGTCCACCTCAGATGCTAAACGGTAGACGGAACAGCATGTTACACGCTCAGCGTGTCGGCTACACGGATGGTGGAGCTTGTGCGTTGCTGTACCTTGCACAGCCGTGCCCTCCACATACTGTAGCATGCTATTCTGTCTGTCGTCTAGCATCACTGGCTCTATCTTCGTTAATTTTGTCCACGAGTAAGTAATTTTGCATTTTACTGTTTTAATGTTCTTTTTTTTAATATTGATCCTACTTATCCTTATCTAAAAAGTGCATGTCATAGGTATTGTGGTCGTTTTTCCGCGATGCCGATAGGTTCTCTCGTTGCGCTTCATGAGCAACTGTCATGGCATATTTTGACAGTTGTATGTAATAGTGTTAATAGTGTAATAGTAATAGCTGAAATATTAAAGATAAATAGCGCGCGCGTAGCGCGCGTCTGTGATGTCTAGTAAATAATAAATAAGAAGTAACCTTTTCCAAAAGAATAACATTGCTTTTGTCTTCAAATCTCATTTTTTTCCGTATACCGAAATTACTAATTTTTAAGTGCTTCAATAATTAAACTTTTTTGAGCGGGTTCCTTTTCGTGTACTTTCCTTTCAAGTACCATTATTGAACTATAAAATCTTTGAACAATTTTTTTTAGCCACACATTCAAAAAATATGCTATTATTTATCAAAACTCATATTTTACAGTTTTCTCCTTGACGTTTCGACACTTAAAAAAGAAATTGCAACAGTTTCCGGCCTATATAAGTGTAGAGATCACTTTTTGAAATCTTATAATAAAGATGATATAATGAATTTTTATAGATTTTTAGTAACATAGAAACGATTTCAAAAATATGCTGTGTTAATAATAAAAATAAATTTGTGTATTCAATATTATTTGCAGCGACATGGTAACAAGTTTTCACAAGAGCAAGCTCGCGCACAAGCAAGTATCTCAGGAAAAAGATATACCGTCTTCTAAACGGGGATATCACCCTTTATTAAGAAATCATTGGAATTATGTAAAATTTATAGAAGATATCAAACTCTCTTCGGAGAATCCAAGGAGCAACTTGACAGTTTTTCTAGCGCTTTCTGTAAAATATTCGAAGTTTATTTCTTGTAATAATTTATTATAATATAATCTCATGTATTAAAATTTTATATTTTGTTTTTGCAGGATGAAATAATACTAATAATATTAAAATACTTGGATATGAGGTCATTTTACTATATGAGCAAAGTAAATAAACGCCTCAATAATTTAACACAGGATCCTTTTCTCTTTAAATGTTTGAATTTACGAAATTAGCAAAACGATAAGATACTCTAAAGATTCATCTTTTTGTTATGATAGAATTATGTTTTATTTTGCATCTAAATGTAAATATTTACAACAGTTGGATCTTACAGAAAGCTACATTTCTGCTCTGGATTTCGCAAACTTTCTTCAGAGTTGCGGCGATGGTTTAACGCACTTACGATTAAGTAACTGCAATTTTGTTGACAAATTAGTTCTACTAAAAATTTCAGAGATATGCAAAAATTTGAAAGGTACATAAATGAACATGATTGTTAAGATTACTGATAAACTATATGACCAGTATATACATTTTTTTTTTTTTTTAGTATTGGATCTCAGTCATTGTACTCTGGAGAGAATGGACCAAGAAGTTTCGAGTCTCGGAAATCTAGAATTTCTAGAGAAATTAGACCTTGAAAGGTGCTGTATAAAAGCTGAATCTCTTTGCAAAATACTGCAAAAAACTCGCCGGATGCGTGACTTAAATCTGAGGAAGCCTAAGTTTTGTAGGTTTTTGGACGGTGTAAACCCACTACATTTAAACGCAATTACAATACAGTTAAGAAATTCGTGTCCAGACTTGGAAATAATAGATTTATCGGGCAATATTATTACATCGCGAGGTATTAATGCCCTCGCTGAATGCAAGAAATTACGAAAACTGACAATGATGGAGATGTACGTGTGTGTTACATTTTCTTTTAAAACATTATTTTTATCAAAATGTGTGTGTTTACATTTCTTGCAAGCACCATGAAACGATTGTTTTTCTTTTTGCGATTGGAAAACCACTTAATAGTATGACTTTTGTTACAGGAGGAAGATTTCACAATCGATAAGCATAGCTGGCGTAGATTGTTTTCCTCCTGTCAGTGCTTAGAAGAAGTCAATTTGATAATTTCTTGTATAGTGATAAGTCCGGTAACTAATGAAAGTAACATTAATGAAATGATGCCTACGAAGGACTGACACTGTGTAAAAACTTAAGACAATTATACTTGTATGGATATATCTAGTTTCACAATTCTCGAGCAATGTCCTAAACTGGAAACAATCTATGTTATAACGGAACGGATCCGATGACACTGCGTGATAGCCCAGGCGTTCGTTGTTCAGGTGAAGGAAAAATATCCACACGTGTCCATCCTTGAATATCAAATGGGAGTCACATTTTATGATAATGATGAGGAAGGATGGTGAATGTAAAAGAAAGTGGCTTCCTTACCGATTTGGTTGAAATTTAACAATATATTATGTATTTTGACGTGTTAAATTCGAATATAAAAGTTAAAATTGTCGCTCTCAAGTAGGACGAAAGTTATTAAGATAAAGTACTAAAAGTGACAATTTTCGGGTTAAGAAATATGCTATGTCGGCAGGGTACATGTATGTACATACCAGAGAAAGCAGTGCGCAGTGATGTAAAAGTGCGCAAAAATATTTGAAATAAATAAGAGTTTTGAAATAATTCTTGTATATTTACATATAGTATAAAAAAAATTTAGAAGGTGCGAGGGAGGGCCTTTTACCCTTCCCCCTGCACTCCTAGACCTCCCAAAAAGTTATCCAAACCCAAACCTATTTCTGACAAACTAAAATTTGATTTTGCACTTTTAATCCGTGCGTGATAAGCACTTTCTTGCTTGTAATTAAAAATTAAATAAATCATTACATTAAATGAAAATATGTTCTATAGAATTTACATATATGTAAAAAAATATAAAGTAATAAAAGAAATATAGATACGATAGAAGACGACATAATAACTTTTTTCGAAACACTGGATTCTGGATACCAGAAAACGGAGTCACATGGTCGTGCCTCACGCATGCGCGTCAGCCTATAGCGTGCGAAAAATTCATCGCACGGTCCTCTCCTATTTCTCTTCTCCATTTCGCGGACACCGTATAGGGCAGCGATCATGTAATTTTTTCTCCGGAGCGGGGGGAGGGAAAGAATGTAAAAAGTAAAAAGTGTGAAGTGTTCCTGACGTTTCGCGTGCTCCTGACAGTTCGTGCGATCATATATAACCTGTGTCTGCGATCGACATGGATCGACACGTGATCGCTTTGTGACTCGCGAAGTATAGGTTCACGCCACGCCAGTTCATCTCGATTCACGCGGAATCGGAATCAATCGGAAGGAGCGAAGGACAGCGTAGTGTTTCGCTCGGAGTTACGTGATCGGTGGTGGCCCACGGCACGCAACGACGACGCGCAACGACGACGGAGATGTGCGCGCGCCCCCTCGCCCCGCGTTCATTAGTGGACGCTGCGATTTTGACCATTTTGACGACGCAGTAATGTCGCGCGGCTCGCAGACATCCGCCCGATTCTCGTCGGCGGCATCGCGCCACCAGGACGTCGCGGCCGCGCCGCTGTCGAAGGCCCTGACGGACGAGTCGACGTTGGCGAGGTATTTCCGCGCGGGCAACCAGCGTGGCATCGCCGTATACCTCGACCAGCTCAAGAGCGACCCGAAGCGATGCAGGGAGTTCGCCAAGCGGGCCAACTGCCTCGACATCCTCGTCCAGCTTCTGCGCTGCGAGAACCACCGGATCGTCGACCGGAGCCTGAGCATACTCGCGGACGTTTGCATGACCGACGACGTCAGGGAGAAGGTATGCTCCGTTTCCTCCGATTAGAGTCTTATCACGTCTGAATAGGCTTGAATATACTCCGAAGCATTATTGGAAAATCATTTTATCTAATAATCATAATAGATTAACAGTCATGATACATGTATATCTAACAATCATAATATATGAATATCTAAGTGCCTTCTAAATATACATGAGGTCTGTTGTTCACAGTTTTTGTATTCGAATTGAGCATATAATTTGGACATTGGAAAGAAAGAGAAACAATATTTTATTATTATATTTTGTATAATAATAAAAAAAATTCTACTGTGATATACATGCAAGACATATAAAACTTGCCGGACAGACAACTTATTTGTAAAAGTCATTTTAATTAATAATTATCTTCCATTTCTTCGCTAATATAATAATGCAGTCCCTATTATATGAAATAATTGCCGCCTAAGTTTATCAAGTATATTCTAAGAGATATGTTCTGTAAAGCTGCATAATGTCATTTTTTTTCTGCGCTCAAAATAAATATATAATTAGAGAGCAGAAGCAAAGGAAACAAGATGAAGAATATAGGAGGTACTATAGATCAATTATTTCTTTTCGATTCTTATTTTTATTCTATTCAGACGCAGGATGTAAATATTTTTGCTCTCTATGTTTCACTTATTTCCTTTGGTCTAATATGGTCGTATATCATAAATGGTAAATGTGAGTGGAAGAACTAGAACAGGAAGAGAACAGTCACCTTAGGAGCATTCAACTGATTCATAATATAGACGAGATTAGATTAGGGCAATGCATCTATATGGACGAGTGTATAAGAAATATAACATGAAGTAAAGTTGACAATGTGTAAAAAAGAATAAGAGAAATGATATAGAAACATTAGTATATTACTTTATGTTATATTTGTGATAATGCTAATATTAATAATATTAATAAAAATATGTTTGTACCAAATAGATGAAAGATTACGTAAAAAGATGTCAAATTGAAATAAATGATAAAACAGAAGATGATAATAAAGGATAATAAAAAGTCTTTTTTTTTTTCATTGTGTATAAGTTGTGTATAAGTAAATTGTAAAATTTTTTTCAGGTAAAGAACAGCAAGATAGGATTCAACGTAGTATTCATAATAGAAAACCTCGAGTGGAATGCCATGCTGCACTGTCGTGCTTGCAGGCTCGTCAGTAACTTATCGGAATGTAGCTGGCACGCTGAAGAATTATGCAATGCTGGAGTAATGAAAGCACTTGTGGCACTCCTAACGTCAAAAACTGACGTTCAAACTTATTGCATGGCTGTCAGAGCTGTAAGGTACAAAATTAATTATTCTCAATTCCATAAATGTAATTTCTCTTTATAAATTTCACGCATTTTATGTTATAATTATAGATATCTATTTCAATTATATGTTCTATTACATTTGCAGGAATATCTGGAACGTTTACAAAAACATTAGGGAGACGATGGTGGAGTTGGAAATCGTCAAGCTGATTGCTCAATTATTTATTACGGCCGAAGAGAGGTCCAATGTGGATGCTAAGTACGGCAGACTCGTGGACGCGTGCTTGAAGGCCATGTGTACATTTCTCGACACTTTAGACCCGCGATGCGCACAACAGATGCACGTGAACAAGAACATGTGGGGCTACAAGTGTCTTATGCGTTGCTGTAGCACGGGCAGCAATAAGATGGCTGTTAAATGCCTTTATACTCTCTGTCAGATAGCGGAATGTCGATTAAATCTAGGTATTTCTGGCACGGTCGAGGAGCTTATAGCGTTGATCAACACGGCGGACGCCAACTCTAACCTGTGCAAGGAGATGCTGATTAGCCTGTGTTTGTTTTGTCGAGAAGCAGTAAATCGAGACAAGATCAGGCAGAGTGATGGATTGCAGGTTATCCTGGCACTGTTGAACAAGCCGGAGCACGAACATCACCATCTCAAATTGTTGGAAGCTCTCTCACTGTTCATCCACGACGAAATCGGCCTCGACATTCTGACGAGACACGGCATATTGGAGGTTCTCGTAGCGAAACTGACGAATTTCGTAGCTAAGAATAGCGAAAGGAACAGCGCATCGAGAAAACGTCCCAGCGACTACCTGATCGAGGATTATTACAAGAAACCTTCCAAGTACTCCACTTCGAGGTGAAATAAATTACATAATATGTACATTTAGGATATATAACATATCCGAATCTTGAGTTTATGTTGGAATTAACTACATTGAATCACTTTGCAATTCAGATACAGTATGGATTACTACCGCGACGATTGGAGTCCGAGGAGCGCTACAAGTGCCTCCTCCTCGTCGTCACCTAGCACACCGCCCTTGCCACCTTACTTCGACTTGAACGCAGAATTTGATGATCTCGAAGATGACGTTTACAGCCCGGTTTACAGCGATAAAGAATGCGATAACGAAGGTACATTATCTTTCTTTATTTCCGTAGACAGAATTTTTTTTATTTTGCTACATGTAATTTGATCGCAATTAAGATCTTGGACAAAGTATATTCAAGTCATTCGTTTAAATTAAATTAATGCTTCCGCATGTTCTGTTGTAGAGGAAGAAGCTGCTTCCCCTAAGAGCTATAAATCACTAACAACTGTCGAAGCTGATTCCGATTCTTCTTCTCTCAACTCTGAGACATCTTCGGAAACGAATGCTTGTGAATACTATACGTTATTTCTGCTGAGTAGACTGAGTCTCTCCGTTAAGCCCATCGACAAATTGGCTGAGTCCACGACCATCAAATCGTTGATGGATTATATAAAATACACAAAAAAGCAAAACGCCCTAAAAAGCACCGCAATCAAAATATTGACGAGAATCATGGGGTAAGATTTCTCAAATTATAAACTTCGCGTTTACACAATTATTCCTTTCGCATTTATATTCGTCGTTTTAGAAAAATTACATTCGCATAACATTTATATTCTTCCTAATTCACTTTGTCCAGGAACCCGGTGTATTTCATGCCGTTGCTGAAGCAGGGATTGGTATTTGAAATACAAACTCTGCCGGAAATGGAAGAATGCACGTCCTATTTGCGCACGGTGGCGGAAACCGGCGGTGCCATCGGGCAGCTATCGTTTATATTGCACCGCGGCGAAGAGGAGCACAAACTGCTGACCGCGGTATCGATACCGCTTCTCATTAGAACACAGTGTACCCTCAAGTGCTTGCTGAAGAAATGCGGTGGACTGCAACTGATATTCGATCTGCTGGCAGATTCGTCGCATAAGTTACACAAGCGGGCGATCTGGTCAATCTGCCAGTTGGCGAAAGCGCTCGAGATCCATGTGGACAATTACTCGACCACTGAAACGATGACAAAGGTCGGCGAGCTGTGCGATTACCCGAGATTACCTTTCGGCGAGGGAAATCGTACGAAATCACCTGTATCCTCGATGGTGACGTTCGAGCTGGATGACGGGACAACCATTAAGGCTTGCAGGCGAATGCTATGCAAGTGTTCGCCAGTCTTCTCCGTCATGCTGGAGGGTAACTTCAGCGAGTCGAGTAAAAAACGAATACGATTGAGGGACGCGCCGCGCGACGGCCTGAAAACGCTGATACTAGCGGCGAGCGGTGCCGCTAGCATTGTATATACGTTCGAGAATCGAAGCATCGAGTCGCTGCTGGACGCCGTGCTGCTGGCCGACTATTTCCTCATGCCGGACCTGGTAGCCACGCTCACTGAGAAATCCTTAAATAAGCTCAATCACGAGACCATCTGTCGAGCTTGGCGTTGGGCCAGGAACCACTCCTGCCACGAATTTAGATCTTATTGTGTCAGGAGCTTACTAACCGCGAAAATGTCGTGGAGTGAAACGATACGGACGTTCCGTCAGTTCTACATTACCAATGACTTCGACGACTTACTATGCGACATCAAGGACGAGTTAATATGCGACATCAAGGACATAATCATGGATGTGTTGTGCCAATGTTAAAGACATTGGAAAGACAGTTATCGAATTCGGATCAGTGCAATTATGATGAATAAGGATGATTTTTCGATCTGTACAATAAATCTTCGAAGAATGGGCTCTAAGATAAGAATAGAGTAAACTTGGCTTTTTTATCATTAATTTATGTTTGCTCTATTCTCCGGAATCTTTTTATGGAAATTCTTTGCATAAGCATGGCGCATTTCTAATGGCGAGATTATTTGATAATTATACAGGACGTCTCTGAAAAAAATTATCTTTTTAATAAAGGTGATAGGAGAGATGAAGTGGAGTAAAAAATGTTGTAGCAATAATGTCGAAAACGCATAGTTAGTCAGATAAATGTTGATAAGTTTTCGATACGATCACCATTTTTCTTATGCAAAGTTCAATTTGTTGCAAAATGATTGTTGTATCTGTTGTACATCTGCAGCAACAATGTTACTTGCAGCAATGATGGAATTCCAAAAATTATCTTTATTTTTGAATGTATTTGTATAAACTATTTGTCTCATTGCATCTCAAACATAAAAGTCTGAATAAATTATAAAAAGAATCAAGATGGCGTGTTTCAAAACAATGTAAAAAATTCGAGTCAATAAAGTTCAAGAAGATCATGTAATCGAAATGCAGACATAAAATCATATCTGTGATATTTGTGAAGATTATCAGAGTTTAAGTAATGTTATTAATATTAAACATTGATGCGTTAGACAGTTTGTTTAACATTTATCTTATTAGATATGCATTTTTGATATTATTAGAGGCATCTTTTTCAGAGACACACATTCTTGTGACTATCGTTAAACATCTCTCGTTACATATATTAATTCTGTACATATGTTAAGATGTTCCAAGCATTTATACATAATACAGTTAACAAATAGAAATACTTATAAAATCATCATCTTCCATGTATTAATGTTTTTTTTTGTATTTAAAAATATACAATAAATTCTGTTCATGAAATGTCTCAAAGATATAGTTATGTGTATTGTAGATAAAAATCATGAGAACAAATTACTCTTGTACATTCGCTTTTTTAGATGCATCGCCTATTTTTAAGGGTGTCTCATAAGTAATATACAGTCTTTTTGAGATATCTCTTTTTTAATATGCTAATACAAAGTGCATTTCTCGATTTTCCTTGTATAATATAATTCTTGGTATAAAAATCTTAGTACTGCTGCTATATTAATTCTATTTACAATTTGTATAATAAAATTTATTATGAAATTTTATTTGAATTAACATAAAATAAATTCGTTTGACAGCGAAATATTCTTTCGACTAATGTTAATTCAAGATATTTTTTCACATATTTTACTATAAATATATAAATATTAAACTTAATTAAAACAGAATTACTAAAATACGGGGAATCAAGATGTAATAAATGCACTATGTATATTGACTTATTAAAAAAATTAGATATCTCGATAACAATCCGGAAATTTCAAGAAAAAGATACTTATTTTTTTTATAAGGAATACGATAGTATCGGTTTATACAGGACCCTCTATGAAACACCCTATATATGTGTTTATGAACGCGTACATATTCGCATTCGACAAACATAATGAATTATATATATATATATATATATATATATATATATATATATACACAATTTAATTCCTTGCATCGCGTCAATAATAAAATTGTGGTCAGTCGTAATCATTTAACGTCTTCGTTATATTTTTCTGTCAGTCAGCTTCAGTTTGATTGGTTCTGATGGCACGGAGATCAAATGCAAAATCATCTTAATGCTGTCTCGATTTTCGCACTCAATCTTGAAATTTTTAATGAGCTACAAGAAAACAATATACGGCTGTAGTCACGAATTGGAATTAATTGCACGATTGGTGACTCACCTGCGCCAACGTAAGAGACAATTGGGTTTCCGCGAGTCTGCGACCGATGCAGTTCCTTAAGCCTGCCGCGAATGGTACACTGGCACGTGCGTCTTTCACTCCCTGATAATCGCGTGAATCTTCGGTCACTCTCAACCACCTTTCTGGCCAGAAGTCATTAGGCCGTGAGAAATATTTCTCATCGCGGCCGCTCGAATAAAGCGATATGAGAATTAACTCCTAAAAAGAAAAAAGAAAATCATTTCTTTCAATTAGTTATCTCACCTAACGGCTCGCTCGGCAGAGCGAATGATTTGCAAGTGGGCTAATTTTACGGCGAATCGTTTTTACCCCTTTTGGCACAAAATAACCGCGAATTGTGGCGTCCACCGGCAAGTATCTCGTAAGGAATGGCGCGACGGGATGCAGCCTCAAAGTTTCCTTCCACGTACTCCTTAACAGCATATGTTTTGCAAGTTCCTCCGTTGACAAGTCTTTGATGTCATGGAATAATCGATCTTGCAGCTCGGGGCGACCACTGAGCAATATCAATGCCCATTGCAGGGTAACCGATGTCTAAATAAGCGATCGCCAGAATTATAATTTTGCTATACAGAATGTCCCATCGCTTTAATTAATAATAAGAATATATAATATCAATTTCAAAACAATTAATTTGAAGTTAAAATCGACTTTTTCGCCAACTAAAATAACTTTTGGCAAAAGTTAAATTGCAAATGCCAAATTAGCGATTTCAAATAATTATGCCCCCTTTCACCTTTACTTAATTTTAGATTTAAATTTATGTCTGTATGTCTCGTATTATTATACATATGTATCCCGTAACTAATAATACAAACTAGAAAAACTAATAATTCAATTTTAAATAAATTAAGAACGTAGGGAAAGAGGAAGATAAACTCTTTTCCATATAAAGCCTTGTTATATCATTCATTTTGATTCCTTGAAAAATTTGCTTTAAGACGAATAGTGCCTTTTTTCTTGTTACTCTAAATTTTGATAATTCACAGAACATCTTATATATATTGATAAATTAAAAAACTTACTGTGTCACCGGCAGCTATGATGAAATCGGTGATGATTCTGTCGACCTTATCGTTGTCAACACCGTTATTCATAATCATTTTCAGAACTCCGTCGCCATCAAGCTGAATTAAATGCGGCACCAGATTCTGCACCTTGTCCAGCACCGTATCGACAGTCTTAACGAACTTGGTCCACACTGGTAATTTGAGCTTCATCGCCAACTTGGGCGGCATCATCGAAAGAGTTGCGGAGTATATGAAAACCCGGTGTAACATCAATGCCACGTACTCTATCTCAGAACGTATTTCCGACCCGCAATCCCGCCATCGCGAACCTATCAGACTCGCCAGCATCACTATAAAGGGAATTGACACGTCGATCAGCATTGTTGTTAATTGCGAATAATCATTTAATCGTTTGATCTTAATTTTACGCAATTGCGAATAATCGTTTAATCATTTAATCGTAATTTTACGCAATCGACGAATGTGCGCGTAATGCACTAATAAATGATATAAATGTTATTTAAGAAAATATATAATTTATTAATTAATAACAGCAAATTAATTGCTGTTAAAAATGTTATCACGCAATCGCTCTCTAAAGTTTACCCTCGATAGACCACTGATACAGTTGATGTTCCAGGTCCGGTATTGTACAGCCGGTTTGGCTGAATGTCTTCCATTTCCTCGCTAGATTTTCAGCAGCTTCCTGGCACGGTATAAGAAAAGTCTTTGGTTGAGGCTTCAGCATCACTTGATTGAGAATTTGCCGGTGTTGCCACCACTCTTGTCCGTCCCTATCCCAAACACCCAACGTACTTTCGTTATCGAAATATTTTACGATAAGTCGAATTGTTTCGCTTGAGAGAAAGAGAACTCAGACGAACGATACGTTTGATCATTAAAAGATTATTTTAAAAAAAATTAAAATGTTTATTCTTCTAAAGCGTCTTATAAAACAAACTTTTTGGATACGTTATTTTGTACGTAATCTCATCTAATTATCTAATTCTATTGGACTTTTTCAGAAGAATAACATACCGATGGGAGAATAACATTGTACATACATGAAGAGCAGACCTCGATACTGCTCTCGGATCTCGTTGTACAGCCTCCAGGCTTCCGGCAAGAAATGCTGCGGCGTGGGGCCCGCAAGATCGATTAATATCTTACGATATTCATCGGGCGAACTGACGAAAACGGCTCGCACCGGTCCAATCCGTTCCCTGAAGACCGGTCCAAGTTCTCGATGCCTTTTGTCCACGTATTCGTGCAGTTTTTCCGCGCCACCGGCCGATATCAGGGACAGCATCGTGCCGAACAAGGGGAGACCTCGCGGCTCGGGTGGATCTTTTCTCGCCGAAGTGCCGAAATTTCGCGCGTTTCTTACCGAGTCTCGACCGGTGATGTTCCATGAAGGAGGAGCAGTAGCAGCATCGTTCTCGTTCAGTGTTAAAGGTCGTGAATTAAATCCAAATGCTCCGCGCTTGGTGAACGAGACGTTGAAGTCGTCGCGGCGGTTCATCGACCTTGCAAATCTCCGTATTGCTCTTCGCGTAGTATGCATCTCTCCAGCGACACCGGGTATACAGCAAGACCGAGAGACGAGTGTGCAGCTTCGCTGTCAACGAGAAATCAGATCGTGATCGTATCGAATCTGATACGCGTATACCGATTCAGCGCTTCGCGATTCAGCAATTTTTTCTTCAAGTCGACGAAATTATTACAAGACGAATAATGTATGCAAACGAGGATAAGCAAGTTTTATAAAAAGTCAGGCAAACGAAAAGAAAACATTGGTTTAACAACGTACCGCGACATGTATGTAATTTCATTGTTTTGAAATACATGTAAATATAATACCGCTCTTTGGCGCGTTTAAATGTAACATAACGGCTGAGTTGTTTGTTTCGAACGCTAAACAGAATCTTGTTATCCGGAGGATGTATCTGGTGGAGGTGGTATCCGGATATCCCACCGATATTTCTTCACCTTTCGTGCTGTCCTAATAACATAACTCAATGCGCGCTGAATCAGGAGATAAGAAGCGCAGTTAAGAGTGTGCACGCACGCGCGTTGCGTGTAATTTTAATTTTAAGATTAATTTAAAAAATTCAATTTGTCGAAATATTCCACGTCCATGGAACACAGTCTTTATCTCTAAAATATAATTTTTATCTGATACTCAATATGTTTGTGCTATGGAATATCTAATTTCGTTGAAGCAGTCTTGCTTTGTTTTTCGTATTCGAGTATAGAAAAAAAAAACACTTTTTGTAAAAAAAGTAAAAGAATCTTTCAATTAAAAACGCGCAATTTTTACTCTAGGGGATTATTTCTTCTAATAAATAAAAATATTACGATAGAAATGTCAAGCTTAAATTTGAACAGCTAGTACAATATACCTCCTTTTTTAATTTTATCATTTGTAACAAATTATATATTTACATGCGCTCAAATAAGGCCGTATAGTCCATAAAATCATATGTATTATTTTTAACACAGTACAATATAATGTACGTAAAGTATGAACAACTTTTTAAGGGAGATAGGAACTGTCTCACGCGAGCGGAGTGTGTATGTGATTGCGTCAACGGACCAAATCTCACCAAGCGCACTTAACGATAATGCACTATCCTTTTGGTCCAGTGTTTCTCAACAATATGTGTCACATATTCAGTTCGGCAGTTTTAACTTTCAACGATTACATCTGCTACGTCTTTAAAAGTTATACTGTGATCTCGTTTTTTCGATTTGCAATCAATCTTTCCTCCATCGCAATATTAGAGTTTATCGATTTATTTAATAAAATTCAATGAAATAAATTGTAATCGAGGCAAACTAAAATTCAATCCGCCGGTGAAAAAAGAACAAAACGGTTCGAACCGGTTGGCATTTCAAAAAGATCGTTAAGAAGACCTAAATAGTTGTTAGTAACACATTAACATAAATGTATATACACACCAATATTCGTGTTTCGGTTCTAATTAGTTCCTCTTCTTATATCGTTATAGTATATTGGAATTATCGAGCTATTAACATCGCCGCCTTATTGCAGAACGTTGTATTTGAAAACTGAGACTTGCGTGACTCCTCCGTGTTCTCTCCTTTGTTATACCCAGTGTCTGGAGGCTCGAACTCCGTACGCGAGCTCACGTACGTGCCGGTCCAACAAACTATGCTCGATTCTCCGGGGTCAAACTGTCGAACTCGTCTGGCAAGCATCGCGATCCTCATTCTACCGCGCATGCGGTCTCCTGGTTGCCGGTCGCCCGGCAAATCGGGCGGAAGCGGAGCCGACCGGAAGCGGTGCGGAGCGTAGTCTCGAGCCGATCGAGACGACCTTCTGCCTTCCACGCGAGACTGGATTCACGACAGGCTTGCAGGAGGACTGAGGAGATCGGGTACCGTTATCTGGAATTGTGCGCCGCCGTTTTATCGAATCCGTTCTTCCCGGGTTTCTATATGAAACAATTTAATTATCATTATGCGCTAAAAGCTCAGATTAATTTCATGATATTCGCTATTGAGCAATATTTTTTTACGGGGAATTATCGTCGTCGACTCGCCGTTTAAATTTTCTTACATCTTTTAAAGAATAAAGACGACCAGGCGCGTTCAAGGCGCGTCTCACCTTCGACGCGGGAAAAAGAAAATAAGAGAATTCTTCTAGTTCCGAGAAATTTTTAAATCACCCGGGGCAGGCGCCTGCAAATAAGGCACAGAAATCTGAATGTCAAAATAGCTGAGACGCGGTCCGTCGAGAGCATCAGAGAGACAGAACACGTCGATTACATCCCGAGATATGCTAAGTTTATTCAAAGTGAATCGACTAGAGTTTTATATCGCGCCTAGCTGTGTTCCCGCGGCCCAGAGATCCTCTAAGATTTCGAATGCATCTGATATACATATATACCTGATAAACAAGGAATAAATAAATAAATGCGGAATGGCGAGAGGGAGAAAATAGAGAAGAAAGAAAGACTGCGGATAAAAAAGAGCGCGACCAAACCTGTTCATCTCGCATCAACAAACAAATCACGCATTGACGTTTGCTAATATTTTTACATAATTAATCAAACGCGTAATATCACAGTCGTGCATTGTTGAAGGCAAAAGCAGTATTTTTTTGCGCGATCGATCTCGGTTCCTTCATCAAGAGCCTCCGTTTTTTTTCCAACGGCCGTTCTCCAGCCGGCGAAAAGCCCGTCAGTTCGCGATTTGAAGTGCGCGGAGTATCGATATCTCCCATCTCGATCGGAGTATCGATATCGCCGCGGCGGGCGCGCGAGGTGGCTCTTCCCCCTCCCCCTTAAGACCCCACTGTTCGTGCCCATATGATCCAAATTAATTCTCGCGCGCCGACACTTTCGGACGCGACGCTCACCGCGACGAACGCGTTATCAGACCACGAGGCATCGATCGATCATCTATCAGTCATCGGGTTCGGGTATCGGCGTCAGTCGTCCTTGCCGTTCTCGCGCCGTGATCCGCGTAATCCCCGGTTCCTCCGGCATTTTGGTGGCCGAGGAACATCGTCGCGTCGCGCACCTGGCCCGTGGAGCTGCACCGCGCTGCACCCTCGCAGTGCCGTCCTACCTGCACCCTCACCTTTATCCATTTTCTCTCTCTCTCTCTCTCTCCGATGCGCGTTCGCTGCGCGTTGCGGGGTGCAGAAAGTCCGAGCGAGTCGTGAAACCGCTACCGTTGACGAGAAGGAGAAAGGGGGAGAGAGAGAGAAAGAAAAAGAAGAAGAGATTGAGAATTGAGATCGGACCGGACGATCCCACCTGTGATCTGTAATCTGTGATCTGCTTGTGATCCCCTGCGTCCCGCGACGGACGTCGTCTCCAGCCGAGACCGAATCCCCCCTCCTCCTCCCGACGCGATGGACATCGACGCCGAGACCTGTCTCAAGGACTGGAACGACCTGGCGCAGGACTACAAGGAACTCGAGGTGAGGATCCCTGTAACAGAACGGGGCCGACGAGGTTAGGTCTCGTTCCCCTCGCGTCACGTCTTGCATGATCGCATTGGATCGCATCGTGATCCGCGGATCGCGGTGCCGACTGGTGCCGACCTGGACGGCGGGAAGAGAGAGAGAAGGAGAGAAATCTCCGTGGTTTCGCCGATTTTTCCGCGAGCGTCACGCGACGCTCGCGTGGCCTTGATGATAAAATCGATCACGCGCGAGCGATCTGGCGCCGCCCGCTGCCGTGTATTTTTCAGGATTAATTAGCGATTCCGATTAACGATGCTGCATTTTAATAGCGAGTGATGTTGCGGAATTTTAATAATATAACCGCGATAATTGTAGCGCGCTGCGCGCGCACTCGCAATTATCCCTCATTATTTTATTTTATGCAATATATGACGGTTGAAGAAATAAAGCAACATGAATTAGATTAATAAAATAAAAATGTATGAATTATGCGAGAGATAATAGAAAAAAAAATACATAATGTGATGTGAGGAATAGTAAGAACAATGATCATTTTATCGATTGGTCACAAATCATACTTGAGATCTGTGATCATCGCTCATTAACTGATAATCAAGATATTGGAGGATATCGCTGTTGTGTTCTAAAGAGACATTTTTATTTGCAGGCACTAAATAGGGAATATCTCTTGAAATTGGAAGAAATTGGTGAGCTGCAGGCAAAATGTGTCAAAGGTATCTCCCACCAGAAATACCGGATGGGTGTGATATCCAAGTCCTTGAAACAGTAAGTTTGCATTTTTCTCAGAAGGATATGCGATGATGTTTCAAGAATTTAATTATGTTAATTATGCAAGCTAATATATATTTATTTATTAAATACATTGATGGGAATAGTTGGAGTATCCGGTAATTGTTGAAATTGAAGTATTGTAACCGATAATCTGTGTGATTTTTATATTTCCAGGCTGAGCACAAGAGAAGCACGAGACGACTTGCGGAAATCTATGACGAGGAGGGAACAGCAGCTTAGGGAGATGGAACAAACGCTACCTAAACAAAACGGCGTTTACTTACAAATTATTCTGGGCAGTGTCAATGTCTCCATATTAAATAACAACGACAAGTATGTTACTGTTAAGGATAAAAAATCTAACGCCATCTCATATCCGGAGTGATTTTATATGACGATTGTTTTCAGATTCAAGTACAAAGACGAATATGAAAAATTCAAACTAGTGCTATCGGTAATTGGATTCGTACTATCTGTATTAAATCTATTTACCAATATAAGGTGAGATACTGTTATATTATAACTATTATCTTATATTATAACTTATATTACTAAATTTAGTAGTGATATAAGTATTCTTGTTTATTATACAAAAATTTATATATATTTTAACAACCTTTATTGTATTTCCCTTTTCAGGACCTTAGAACTTAGTTTCATGTTTCTCCTCGTCTGGTACTATTGCACGTTAACGATAAGAGAAAGTATACTCAAAGTGAACGGATCAAAAATTAAGGGCTGGTGGAGATTCCATCATTTCCTCTCGACAGTGATATCTGCTGTTTTACTAGTCTGGCCAAACACGGGACCGTGGTACCAGTTTCGCCGCCAGTTCATGTGGTTCAACTTGTATATCAGTAAGTGTTGTATAAATTTTTAGCAAAATCTATCTTGGTAAAAAATCTATCAAGTAAATTGTTTGTATTTAGAATTTAAATGTGTAACTTACAACATTATTTTATTCTTAACTGCGTGTAATAGCTAAACTTTTAACTAACTCTGATACACTCATTTTTCAGGTGTAGTTCAGTACTTGCAATTTCGGTACCAACGCGGCGTTTTGTACCGGTTAAAAGCGCTGGGCGAGAGAGACAATATGGATATCACCATCGAGGGATTTCATTCATGGATGTGGCGCGGTCTCTCGTTTCTGCTGCCGTTCCTCTTTGCCGGTTATTTCTTTCAGCTTTATAACGCGTACACGCTATACGAACTATCGTACCATCCAGAGGCGACGTGGCATGTATCAGTGCTCAGCGCCATGTTCCTCTTACTATTTGTGGGAAACTCGGCCACCACCATCATGGTAATCCCGCAGAAGCTCGTCAAGGAACGCGTCAAGGAGCATCTGTTCGCGTCTAAGCCCATACGCAGAAAGGAGGGAAGCGCGCACGATAAGGACAATAAAGATGAAAAGAGTGAGTGAAGGAAGGACGTTGAGTGCTTCTGGCTTTTCTGGTGAAATCGAGGCTCGGCTCGATTATGAGAATAAATTGGGAAGAATTGTAAAGGAGAAGATGACTACGCTATAAAATGGTGTTGGTGCTGGCACTAAAATATAACGAACAGTACTTTGTTGCGTTAAGCAAAGGTGAATTAATAACACATACATACACACACATATATGACGTGAGTGACTGATCACAAATAAAGAAGTTTTTATTTACTATACTCTTGGAGATAAAGTCCATTGTCAAGTGCTTTCGAGAATATTCTTTGTACTCTCAACCGTCCTGAAATAAACTTGCCTAATTCCAACAATAGGCTTCTCAACGAATTTCAGTCAATTTTTTTAAATAGGAGACTATATAAGAGTTTTTAATTAATGGTCTATTATTATTTTTTAAAATTAAGTGATAGGCAGGAACCAGTTAAATCTATTTCAAATCAGTTGAACGCTATAACTCCAAATTTTTTGTCTTTTATTCTCTTTTGTGAAAAATGTCCCTCATTTTAAATCTTTAAATTATTTAAGCATCAGTTGACGTGTCTCGATAGTTTCGATTGGAGAAAAATTGTGATTCCAAATTAATCAAACAATCGTTGCAATTTATTCTATTTCATTCCGGAACACCTTGCATACGATTCTCGCTCGGATTATGATCATACCAAACGCATTTATTTTTTATTGAATTAATAACATGTGATATCGAACCATGGTTCGATCATGACACGCAATATGACGCGCAAATATCGACGCAAAGCCGTGTGTTTGATAAGAGGCCAGTTAATCTATTTCCGGGGAATTTATATATATATATATATATATATATATACACATACACATACACAACACACGATGCATAGGTAAATGCATATATACAGGCTGTTTTTTAAAGTCTACTAGTGAAATTGAGTGAAATTATGCTCACATTTGATGAAATACTCTGTATACACACATATACATCTAAATTACGTAGTCATTCTACATGCAGATATACATAAATATACATATTATATAAGTACCTACATATGCGATATCGCGTTTACGAGATATCACATAAAGGATGCGATTCGTGTATAAGTATCATGTATAATCATGTATAATTATGATATATTTTGCACCACATGTATTTATTGAAATGTATTTACTCATGTGTAAATAAAAGCGTACCGAGCCTAATCCTACAACGAGAACTTGCAGTTGAGAATTACTTACGCACCGAGTCGCTAATCTAAGTTTTTTTTTCTTAAACACAAATTTCTCTTTCTTTTTCACACTTCTATTCCGTCCACGTCGCACGTAAGCGTGAAAACGCATCTTGTGCCGGGTTCTCTTGAACCCCACGAGAGAATATATATTTTATAAATTATGCATAATTTATAACAATGGAATTATGTAAAACATACACAAATTGTGTGTATATATGTTGTATATATTTATAACAATCTTTATGTAATACATTTTTTGTGATACATTGTTTGGACAGCTGCGGATTTTATTATAATTAATAATATATCTTTTTTGACGAATTAAGGAACCGCGTGGTGTGTGCACATCTCAACGAATAGATTTAATTAAAAAATTTTCAATTTCTTATTTCCTTTTTCTTCAGTATAATTTTAGATATAATCTCAACTTTGTCTAAAAAAAAAAATTCCAAAGATGCTATTTCTATCAAGGTGATAAAGATATGCGATCGATGAATCAATAAATGATATGTCAGCTTCTAGGTCCACCAAGTTTAAAGTATATTGAGTGATCCAAACGGAAAGGAGACCGGCTTGCGTACGGTATAGTACAGAGTTACAGAGTAAGACCGGTGAGATGGAGAACCGGCTACGTCACTGTCTGGAAAAGCAATATAGTTTAGTCATTGCGATCTACGACGCTTAGGTAAGCCCATCCAGTTCGCTTATCGACGTTCGCCACGAGCGTACACGTCCGCCTGAACTTTGCACATCCTATTATATCCCGTACTGTCTGTACATTCAGGTGAACAGGTGCGCATTCAGCAGCCGAGATGCCGGTGAGGATCAATTGGCCCATGCTGACGGCGACGGTCTTCCCTAACATTGGCGGCTTGGTCGGCGGCTACGTCACCAGGAATAATATTATTTGGTACGAGGTGAGGATCACACCGCAAATGCGTCGCAAGGGATCACCTCATTGTCGCGAGATGTTGCGCGTTATGAGAAATGAAGTGACCGCTATCTCCCGATTGGGAGAATATTACGT
This sequence comes from Temnothorax ravouxi, assembly GCA_030770255.1. Lineage (NCBI taxonomy): Eukaryota > Metazoa > Arthropoda > Insecta > Hymenoptera > Formicidae > Temnothorax > Temnothorax ravouxi. Next base: position 22,496 of record JASTWP010002138.1, on the reverse strand, counting down.
CGTTATGCGCTTTTTCTGCGGAATCTAATTATAAACTCGCGAAAGCGTTTGCAGGCGAAGGTCGCCTGATATGCGCGAATCGATACAAGAACGATTCGCGAAGTAATGTGGTGCTATATCTTGCTTTTAGAATGAAAATCGGGACTTGTGTGCCTCGTGTACCCTGCAACGAGAATTGTTACTGCAATATTATTTATAATTACTTGCATTTATATTTCTTTATAATCTGATATTTATAGTTATAATAGTTTATAATTACAATCTTAATTTTATGGTCATATATAATAAATATATATTATGCATTATTTATATATTTAGAAATGATATACGTATACTGCACACGTATTCATCTAATTTTTCGCACAATTGGAATGTTATCTATAACCGTCATCATATAAGCTTAGAGAGTTACGTAATATTTATCTTTATAAATTACAGTTCGTAACGTGCGATACATAAATGCAAACTTCAGAAAACGGATAAAATATACTTGTCTGAAGAGTCAGTAATTCTAGCAAATAATCACAATCCCGCGAATCTGTAATTATCTATCAATTCGATTATTTTCTTTAGGAATTCGTAGTCCTTATACAACCTCGCGTCCAAAAAAGGAATACATTATATCTTTTCTCGCGGATGACGTGTTCTTCTATATTATATCGATGTCTTTTTCTTCTATATGATCTTCATAAATATGTACAGTCTTTCAAAAAAAGAACTACGAACTTTTGAGGCTTACATCCGCCCATAAATAAAAGATTTGTATTATATATATATATATATATATATATAATAAACGTGTATCCTAAAGTTTACATTTATTATGAGATACAAATAAGGTGATATAGAAATTCAGTCATATAGGATTCGTCTTATTGACAATTTAAATGCAACTTGATTTGTTTAACGGATTGCTCGATGTAATAAATGAAGATAGAATGACTATGAATATCGATCGCCAATGACGAGTATTCAAACAATGATTCAAATAGAGATATGTGAATCACTACAAAAACTTAGTAATGATATACGACTGCAAATCTGTAATTAATTATGCTTATGTAATTGGTGATTGAGGGCAGTCTGTGATTATTTCCATCCGTGAGTATTCATTTTAAAGGATACGTAAGAAGAAGATAGGTTGTTCCTTTAAATATTCAAGAGAAAAAGTCTCGTGTGTTGTTTCTCTCGGATATTTATCTCGCAAAGTAAGCGTCGATACGTTATCTCGGGATGCTTTTATTTCGCTTACACAAAATCTCTTTTCGTGTGAGAGAAAGAGAAAGAGGACTTAACTTAAAGAGCGGCCAAGCAGCACTTCTACCTACCGTCAATCGCGGAAATGCTCAAGTGTTTTACAATAAATTACACCTTACCGCGCTCGTGATATAACATGTAATATATCGCTTTTGTACGTATAGATGTGTACGCCGCGCTTTAATCCGTTTCACCCTCGTTCCAGTCGTTGAAAAAATCGAAATATATCCCGCCGAATTGGGTATTCGCACCCGTGTGGACCACCCTCTACTGTACAATGGGCTACTCGTCGTACCTCGTGTGGCGAGACGGAGGTGGCTTCGAGAGAGCGGCCGTACCGCTCAGCCTTTACGGCCTCAATCTCGCCCTCAACTGGTCGTGGTCGCCGCTATTCTTCGGGGCTCACAACATAAAATGGGTATTACATCTGATTTTACATGCACATACACATGCGAGCATACGTTAATCGTAAATCTCTGGGACTGTTCGAGTGTTTTCCGTATAATTTTATCTTCATAATTATTTATTACTCAAATAATTATTGCTACTGGAAGATATCTATGCTCACAAGATAGATCTTTTTGAGATTCGCAACACTTAAGATTAATCCTAATTATTCGCGAATAAATGTGACTAGTAAAAAAAAAGAAATAGAAAAATTATAAATTAATTTTCTTTTCAGTTTCAATGATAATTACGAAGAAGAGGGCATGTATTTTTCCAAGCCGACTTAAATCTATATTTCTAAAAATAAAGATTACATATAATCAACAGAACTTTACAAGAATATCTTTGTATACATAATTTTCATCTTTTAAAATATGACATAGTTTCTTTTTAATTAAGACGATCTAGAAAAAGAAACAAGCTATCAATGCCCGAATCGCTCGAACGATCCCTGAATCTTATAGTGATTTTAGACCGAAGCGAGTTTAGGGATTACTTTGGATGCGATTAGATCCAACTTTTGTGAACTCACGTTCGGCTAGAATCGCGTTTTATTGATTTTATTAGAAAACTTAATAGAAAAATAAGTTTTTTGTAATTATTTTCCAGTGTACTTTCAAGCTAAATTCCTAAAACAAGAATGGATCAAGCATGTGTGTTTCATAAAATTCTGATATAGTTTTATAGAACATTTTTGCATTAATCAGAGTGTGGCGTCGTTAAGCGCTTTCGGAGCAATCCTACGTAATTCCGCTTCGGTCGAAAATGTTATTAAGACTATCGTTTTACATTCGTGCACAGGCTCTCTACGAAGTTGCGGCGTTGTGGGTCAGCACGGCAGCGGTCGGGGTCGTGTTCTACCACGTTAATCCCGCTGCCGGCTATCTCATCATCCCCTACGTCGTGTGGAACTCTTTCGCCGCGGCGTTCAATTACATGCTCTATCGAGATAACAAACAGCTCCCCGCCGTTGAAAAAGTCGAGGGAAAGAAGAATTAAGCTTATTTACATACAAAACGAATAGAGAAAGGGGAGAAATAGAGACACAAAAACACGGCGGTGCCGGGTGGATGTTCGCTTAGAAAGACAGCATTCCTCACGAGACTAATGCTAATGGTGGGCTTAACGAGTACTTTGAGTATATAAAAATCGAGTATTCGCATTTATCTCTGTTAAAGATGTTTTGTGAAAGTGATAAAAAGAAGAATATCGCTGCAAAGTATTCCTATCAGAATCTATTATGTTTTTCTTACTTACATCAATACAGCATAGTGAATGGAATACTTTGTAGCAAAATTCTTTTTTCTTTCTCAGTAAAAATTTATTGCATAAAAAAAGATGACGTGCGAAAATACTCGTTATTCAAAGTTATTGAAAAACTTGGTATTCTTGCATTGACGTGACAAGTTTATCGCGATTGGCTGTTCTATTTAGTCTTAAAAAATTGAGATAATTGAGTGCCCATTATTCACTATTTTACTTTCGTACAATCGCCATTATCGTTATTAATCACTTCAGTCATTTGTTCGACGAACGTCGGGTTCGACGAGACGTGCCTTTGCATTGAACGCACAACGCCGTTAGTATACACATGTTTATTGATCGATATACGAAACAAAGATTAGTTAATCGACCACGTGTACGTAGTACGTACATTATACAATGTAATATCTTAATTGTATACCAAGTTTTAATAAATCATATAAAGTAACCTGGGGAGACAGGATGGATGGGGACAGATGGTGTGGACAGGAAACTTTCACTTTCTTCTGTCTATCCTATTCCGCGTGGAACTACGGTGCCTTCTTTTGAATTAAAACCTTGATAAAATAATGTCAGCCGCGAATTCGGAGAACTCCCGCCTCCGTTTAGAGTTGTGGTATCAATCACGCCTTTTGTACAGAAAGGGGCAGAATATATTACACAAGAGCGATATCGAGTATGATAGTACAGGCGGCTGCTCGGGCGGGATCTCTTTTAGGCGGCTGTTGCCGCCGCATTCAGCTGCCGTGTTTCACAAGCGCTACGTGGGTTCGGTTGCGTAGATGTAGCCTTGCTGTTGTAGCACGTAAAGCCGCTTCTCTACTGCCTCTTTGTCTGAAATTAATGACAAACCGTGATCACTATGAACAATACAATCAAGGAAAGATTATTTTGGTGAGATAATCTAATTTTATTTTAAATTATAAATGAGTGAAAAAAGAGATTTAATAAGTACTTGTTATTTATTACATAATGTGTAAAAAGGTACTGCAATTGGATAAATTATTAAATTGGGAAATAAAGAGTTGATGTGCAAATGTGTTTTCATGTAAAAATAAGATCTCAAGTATAAGTTGAAAAAGAAATCACATAAATGAATGAGAATTAGTAGAGATGATATTTTTAACTATCATCAAACATATCTTTTCCAAATCTTTCAAAATTGTAAAAAAAATTTTTTTTACGATTTCGACGAAAATTCAATCAACGCGGACACAAAACGTACATTTGATAAGTAGAGCTCGATCCTGGCTATGGCTGACATGCTGCGCTAACGAATGCAATAATATCTGCGCCGTGTGATATCGCTGGAAACATTCGCCGCCTTTTCCAAACAGCTCGTCCAATGCCGCTGATTGACACTGTAAAAGTATAATCACATCAAATACTTACAATCGTTTGTTAATTGTCAAAAAATAACATATATTCAGATATACTGTATAAAGAAATTAGAGGTAGTAAGCGCAATTAAGAAAATATAAAATTATTTCGGTACCATGTGAATCGCATGATTGTACAGTATCTTGTCCGCCGTAGCTCCTGTTTGACGAAGAAGCCCCACGCTATTCAGTTGCTTGCATTCCATCAAACACAACTTAAATTTCTCGTTCATGGTACTGACAACTGCAATATTAAAAGAGAACAATTTTATTTAAATATAGTTTATATGTAACTCATATACCCCAACTTTAAATTTAATAAACAAATCACATACACTTTAAATGGTACTTATCGCAAATATTTTATGACTTATCGCAAAGAAATTTGTTCTTAGAGTGAGAATATAGAAACTTAATATATTTCAGAATTGTAGTTTCACAAACGATGAAACGCAGAATACACTTCGTGAATTATACTCTCTTCGTGGGATAGAAATAACCAAATTTTGCGTCGCGTTCATCGCGTCGCGTACCTAGGATTTTTTTAGAATCTCAAAATATTCTAGGATTTAGGATCTGTTTTAAAATCCAGGGTTCTAAATCCTAAAATTGAAAATTTAAAGTTTTTAAATTCAGAATTTTTAGAATTTGTGAATGTATGTGATCTGTTGTTAGATGTCAGATAAAAATAAGAATAGAAACAAACTACAACGACAAATGGCGATAAGATTCCGGTCAAATGTTTAGCAAGCTTGAAAAATATGAATCTGTTAAACTCGCATAAATATTACGATAATCTACTACGGGAATTATTTACCTTCCTTCACGGTGGCTGTCGGTTGCAGCCTTCCGGCTTTGAGTTCCTGAGTGGCCAGATTCAGGCCGGAGCTGAGCCACTGAAGGGCTCGTACCAAAAGAATGACCTGCTCGGCGCGTTTCCTGGTGGCCGCATTACCAGCCTGTTCGATGCTGCCGAGAGGCGCCGGTTGCTCGATATTGCCGAGCGGGCCAGCCCTGGATCTGGCGACTTCGCATACACATTCGCACAATGCCACGACGAAATTCAACTTGGCCAGGATCTCGTTGTGCTCACGCTCCATTATCGTCTCCTCCGGTAGCTCCGGCGCGATAAACGTTAATGGACGATCATCGATTGTCGTCGGTGGTATATCCGGAAAGAGACTTTGGAAACTACCGGCTTCTACAGACAAAATGAATAATTGACAGAATTATTAAAAGATTTAGACAGTTCTTTTTCCTAACATAATGTATTTATCTAATGTAATGTATTTACGAGGAACAAAATGTCAACTGAAGTGATGATTAGAAATTAACAGATTATGAGTCAGTGGTTATTGAGCGGCACCGACATATAATATTCTGCAAATCTCAATACGTTGCTCCAGCCAACGAGATTTTTATAAAAATGGTCAAAGTATTACCAGATATTTCTGGAAGGGTGACGGCCCTAGTGCCGAAGGGTATGACAGGCGAATGCCTAAGAGTGTTGTTGTTATCTTGAAAAGCTCGCGAGGTGGGCGAGCCAAGTACCGCTAGCGGACCTGTGAGCAATGGCGAGGATGCGCTGTTATTACCCGTGGAACGGCGCAACGGTGAGGTTCCGCTCGGCGTGTGCGAGTGTCTAGCTACAGGGCTGACCTGCCAGGTGTTAGGCGGCGGCGGAGTCTCGCTCAACCTAATTTTTGATAAATTAGTTTTATTCGATTGCTTTATTTCACTTTTTTTTATTATTTCCACATGGAAATGTCCCAAAAGCCTAGACCTTTAATAAAAAATAAAATAAAATAAAATAAAAGTTTCAATAAATTATTCTTACAAATGAATAATTCGATACAATTTTTAAAACAAATAGCGACTCGAGATTAATAGACTGTTAATTGTTACACCATAGATCTGATCGATTTGTTCTATTGACAGTTGCAAAGCGAAAAACTTAGGTAAATTAAGATTTTTTAATGAAATTCTATTAAAATTATAATATATGATTATTTCGATTAATAAAATTACTTCTCTTTTTCCCTCTCTTTCGAAATCTTTAATTTTATTCTAATTTGAGAAAAGAATCAGTGTAAAACGACCCCACATAACTTATATAAAAAAAATGTTTTCGGTCAATTTGCTTGGATTTGTGATATGTTGTAATTTTCATGTCCCAATGAAAAGTCTCAAATTTTATCAATTTTCTATGATTAGTCACTCATAGGCATTTGAAAATCTCCTACACAAGAATCATTCGTATGTTTGTATACACGAGTTTGCATTTATATGCCTGCTCGTGTGTATGAATGCTTTGCCGGCAAAATATTCATGAATATTCACACACAGATGCAGGAAGAAGCACACGCAAGTGCAAACTCGTGTATTCAAACGTAATACGAATAGTTCTTGTGTAGATTTTCAAATAGAGATTATAATTCAGAAACTAATCATAAAAAGTTTATAAAATTTGAGACTTTTCATCGGGGACACAAAAACTACAACATATTACAAATCCAAAGAAATTGACCAAAAACATTCTTTTCATATAAATCGTGCGAAGTCCTTCATGATTTTAATTATTTAGAAACTCGCAAAGAGTAAGAAAAAATTGTCTTTGATTCGACTGTTCGAGGACATGCTTTACATGCCGTACCTTCTGCCGGGCGGAGTGCCGATGACAAACTGCACGCTAGGCGGACTGAGGGAGCCGATGTCCGGTGGGTGACTTCTGTGGGAATCCACACTGCGTTTCATGCTGATCGGTTGTGAGCGGGGCACGACGCTACTGCCAGAACGGGCGGCATTCGTCAAGGGAGATTGGGGTTGCTGAGCCGCTGCATTTCGTTGACATGGAACGGGAATCGGCTCGGAAATCGGCAGGTAGCATGGTCTGGGTGGACTGATGGCTTCCCTGCTCGTCTGTCTGGTATACCTAGTGAATAATTATAGAAAAAGAAAAATAAACACAATAATGTGAAAATAATTATAATTGGTCTAATATTTAAAAAGTTTGCAATTCTATTTAAGTTATATAAATTGATATATTTAAAAAATAATAAAATGTCACGTACTCGCCCAATTTCGATAAGCACGGCCGGGGTGGACTGACAGCTTCTCTACTCACTTGTTTGGTATACCTGGAAAATAATCAGATAAATATTCAAGCATTCTAATAAAAATATTTTATATCTAAATAACAAAGGAAACAAAGATATGAAAATATTTAAAGATTAGAAATTCAATTTTGTACAGAGTATTTCAGCCAATTACCCTTGATTAAAATTATTACTAAAACTTTTTCATTACTTGTACTAATATATTCTTTCAGATCATCACTTATTATGCACTTACTTGACTGGCGGATTATTGTCAGTATCGCTACTGATGTCGCTGGGCACAAGAACGAAGTCATCCTCGGGACTGGAGCAAGGAGTCTCCGTCGTTTCGGGCTCCGATCTGTTGACAATCGGCGTTCCTTCCTCGATCGGAATCGCCATTGTCCCCGGCGATGCCGGCAGTTCGGTAGGCACAGGGCTTGGACTCGGACTCTCTCGGACACCCATGAGGAATGGGTGACCAAAGAACTGGTCGAAATCCATGCGGTCAGTCGCTTCGCGCCTCAACAGGCCCATTAAAAGATTCGTCAGCTCCGGTGATGTTCCAGGAGGTATACTAAAAAAGAACGAGACACATGATACTCTTTCTCTTTTATATTATTTTCTACTATAAATTTCTTCTTAATATAAAATAAATTAAGAATTTCGGGAAAGGACAGATTAAAAAATTAAAGGAAAGAAAAAAAGCCAGTACAAAATCTACATGGTGGCGTAATAAAAAAAAATCCATAAAAATATAAAAAATCCGCTATTTTATAAAGAAACATTTCATAATTATATATATTATATAAAATTTAGATCTTTTTCCTTCCAATTCCAATATAAATTCAATATACTAACATAAAAGAGAATAAAGCTTCTATTAAACATTACATATTTCCGTACCTAGGAACAAGATTAACAGTATTCTCGTAGATCGACTTGAGTGCATGAGGATTATTTGCGGGATGCGGTGCCTTCCCGGTGAGACATTGGTATAATATCGTGCCAACCGACCACAGATCTGCCTTAGCGTCATATTGAAGAGACATAATGACCTCGGGCGCCATGTACATCGGCGATCCACACAAAGTCGCAGCCATTACGCCTTCCTGCAGGAACCTAGCAAAACCAAAATCCGCTGAAACAAAAAAAACGCATTAATATTGTATAGATTCTTGTAACGGCTGATGCCGCACGGCCCGATCACGTGTAAGTAGCGTGTGCGAATTGTCGAACAGGTGGGAAATCGTCGAACCGCGGTATCCGAGACCGCGGCGAATATTCAATGACGCTCTAACAACCGCCGAATAAATATATCGATCGCTCTGAGTCGCCCGGTTATTAACGGTTTTACTTATTGTATCTCATTAAATTATTGTATATTATAAAATTGAACGTGGAGTGTATCCTAGAAATGTTCGTAATCCGAAGCGCATGAACAATATGAACAATCATTTATAAATTGACAACTGCCCGACGTCTGAGGTACGCGCGACCGGTGTGCGCATCGCGCTCAACGCTGTATTCTTATCCAGAATAAATTATTGTTACCAGCATTTTTGCATTTGTACATTCAATCGTACAACAAAAATATCATTTATTAATAGAAAAATTAATATCAAACTAAAAAAGAATCAAACCTAGTAAAGATACGGAAATGCTCTTACCTATTTTTAATGTTATTTCATGTGGCTGTGGACAGGTTTTACCACAGTTGTGATTCAACAGGATGTTCTGCGGCTTAAGATCCCTGTGGACTATCCCTTTGGCGTGCAGTACCTTCATCGCGCGAACCAATTGCTTGAGGAACAGCCTGATGGTATCCTCGGAAAGAGTACCTTTCGCTATCAGAAAGATACAAATTATTTATACATAAAACCTATTCGTCCTATAACACATTGAAGTTTGATATTTGAAGCTTTCGCGGTTGAAACTGCATGAATTTTTTATTTAATTAGAGAAAAGCAACCTGATATGGTATCGGGTTGCTTTTCCTCGACTGAAATACTCCCAGAATGTTGGAATCGAATAAAAAATTCACGCGGCTCCAACCCAGAAGCCAAACTCAATACATTAAAGTTTCATTAATTGTCTTTTTTCACTTGATTTAGTTATCATGCGCAATTTTTTTTTTTTTTGCAAAAGTTGTGTGTGCTCACCATTTAAATAATCTCCCAAATCTCCACCGTTGCAATATTCCATAACCAGGAAGACATTATGATTAGACTCCTGCATCAAGAAAATATTAATTATAATATTTTCATAATATATACTCTCGAGTACATATTATGACAGAGATTTTATAAATGTGACAGTCTTACCTTACAATCGTATAGCGCGACAACATTCTCATGATGCAGTTTAGTCAATGCCTGTAAAACAAAGCACAATTTTCCTGTAATATATAATAAAAATATGCAATATTTATAGCAAACATATTTTTTAATATTTGTCAATAACATTTCTTTTCTTTCTCTCCTTTTTATTTATGAAATTTCTAAAATCTGTCACGAGCACAAAGGGCGCACCTTTAAAATTTTGATCTCCTTTTTCAGCAAGTCTTGCGATTTTGCCAAAGTCTTCTTTGTGATACTCTTGATAGCCACTACTAAATTTGGTTTCTGCAAAATACAAAGCAGCTAGATATAATTATTGACTCGGTATTGATATAGTAAAAACTAAATTCCATAATAAAGCAAAGTAATTTGAATTAATTTAAAAACAGATTAATTCAAATTAAATTTAAAAAATGTCAAAGTGCAGATTTCTCTCGAAGCTAAAAAAATTCGTTCAATAGACATCACATTATCTTACGAAAGACGAGACAACATTTCACAAAGAAATCTCAAACAAGCGAGTTTTCTTTTTTTTATATTAAAAATCTCAGAATCTCATGATGGAAGCTTTCCAGCAAGCGACACAAGTCCACGCAAGTGTCGTTTTATCTTTGTTACTCATTGCCAAAAAAGAAAGATAGAATGGTACATCTGTCGACTTGTGTCGCCTTGTGTGGAAAGCTCCCTATAAACATAAGATGCATATTAGAAGTAACAAGTAACCAAGTTCTATTAAAAACAAGCTCCTCTTATTTATTCCAGTGGGTATTACCAGAGAGAAGAGGTATTACGCTACGATATCTATCTTGATAAAGTTTGACAAAGAAGTTTCAGAAACCTGTAAGATCCTACTGGAACAATGGAATCTTCACAAAGAAATAAATTTAACATATATTAAAGGAAAACAAAATACATATAGATATATATATAATATATACATATATATATATATATATATATATATATCTCCCTATATATCTATATGTACATCAGGCAACTTGTAATTTTGACCAATCAATCCTCGTTCGCGAGACAGGCACGCGAGGCGTGGATCAGGAACGGGATGGTGCTCACTTTGCGATGCCTGCCCCTGAAGACCACGGCGAAGGCGCCGGTGCCGATCAGGTCCTTGGGATTGTACTCGTAGTCGCCGAGGATCTCCATCTCTCTGGTCCGACGGACGGTCTCTACCGACGTGCTGGGCTCCGCGGTTTACCAACAACACGAGGACGCATCGCCCGCGATCGGGGATCGATGATGATAACGTCGGCCCCCGCCGTCGTCTGCTCCAAAATGACACGACGTTGTCAAATGTCACGCAGTCACAGCCCGTCCCCACCGCCCCGAAGCGGATCTACGTCTCGTCCATCATTGTCCTCAATCGTGGCGTCGCGTCGCGTCGAATTACTGATGCTGTCCGCAGTCCGACGACTGTTATTAGAAACAACGCGACACGTCCGTGGCGAGGAGCGGAAGGGGCGACGGGCACGTCCGAAAACACAGGAACACCCCGCGGAGAGGGGACACCTACTCCCCGCCGATGTGTTAACGCGTCGCACGCACCGCCGCTCCACCTCGGCGCCTCGGCGTTGACGCAATCGCGGTCCTCGTCCTCGGTCCGACGGCCGGGGGACGGGACGGGACGTCGGAGTCGGACATCGTCGCGAACAGTCGCGAATGGCGCGACGATCGCCCGCGCGCATCAAGTCGCTGAAGAATGGAATCCCTCAAGCAATAATTGATCTTGCATCTTGGACATTCTTCAGATAATTCTTCGGATAACTTTTTAGATAACTCTTCAGATAATACTTCAGATAATTTTTCAGATAATTTTTCACCCGCCATATATATGTGTTTCAGACTGAACTCTGAAGAAATTTAAATTTATATTAATTAATTTTACCATCATTTTATATATTTTCGAGATTAGGTATAATAATAATCTGTATGAGCTCTCTATTGAATTAAATTTACTTTTTTATCAATAAACCGCATAGGTACTAAACCAACTTGAACGTTTTTGATGAAAAGCCCCGACCCCGATTGCTCACGTTGCCAATTCAAATTGGGCGCGTTCAGCAGACACAACTGTTGAGTCTCGTCTTATCAACAATCTACGTTGATTGGTTGGTTCTAAAAGTAAGAGCCAATCACGTTCGACTGCTACTGAGCGGCTTGATCTGCTGAACGTGACTATTATCACAGGACCTTCCGATTGGTTGGCTTATTGGAAGAATTGGGCGCGTTCAGCAGACCAGCAGTTGCACAACTGTTGAGTTCGTCTTATCAACACTCCGCGCTGATTGGTCGGTTCTAAAAGTAAGAGCCAATCACGTACTCGACTGAGCGCGGCTTGGTCTGCTGAGCGCGGCTTGGTCTGCTGAGCGCGACCAAAAGCGATCAAACGAAAAACTTTGCAGTCCAATTTTATATTCAAAATCGTCTTATAAACACTTATCTTAATACTCTATTTAATAATTAATTTCAATTAAGTTTAATATTTTTATTCATCTATAGGAGTCTGGCCGTCTTCATTAGCATCTTCGCCGTGGCCGAACGTCACGGGGCGAAGATTGGCGAAGATCGGCGAGGGAGGCCGAGGGCCCCCGACGAGAAGTGAAGTGACGAGAAGTCGCACGCAACGGTCCCAGGAAGGGCGCTCGCTTCGTGCGCGACCAGCGCGACAGTTCCTCGTCGATTCTCTTCCCCCCGGGCGTTCCGTTTTCGCGTCGTCGTTCGCGCGCGGGCGACAAGCGACAAGTCGCCGGGCCCCCCTGCGGCAACGTGTGATCGGCTGCCTTCCCGGACGAGCGAACAGGTAAAACGAGCCGCCGTCGCGGAGTCGCGGCGAGGGGAGCATGCACGGGGCTCCGTTCGAACGAGTTCGCGATTTGCGCAGCGCCGCGCGGCCGGATCGATAATTGATTACTGTGTGCGTTACTCTAACCTAATAGGTGCCCGTTCAATCCGTTGGATTATTATTAAATGCCCGCGCGCGCGTATACGCTGGTTATACGCGGCGTGCACGTGTACGTGTCGTGACCCGATATCGTGATAATCGTCGCTGTCACGAGACACGAAGGTGTCCGTCGACGTAAACTCAATCCGACGCGCAGTGCTCTTTTCCTCCCCCCCTTCCCCCCGTGACCCGGATGGCGGTGCGATCCTTGGCGATTTACCTGCTGGCGAACATTTTTGACCTCGAAGCGAGCTCGTAGACAGTATTTGTACGATAAACGATCACGTAAATGGAGTTTGAAGCTTCACGATAGATATAACGATTGATAATTATGTAGAGCAGTTTGTAATGATGATGACTCTGATCTTCTTGTACCGTTCGTTTTTCTTCTTTTTTTTTCTATCCAATTTCTAATTATACATACATACTCATTTCAAGTGCATAAAGTACAACGTGGTGCAGTTACAAGGAACGGGTCTTGGAGTAGGGCTTGTTTCTCACTTCTTCTTGGATTTGTGTTTGAGATTTCTCTCCGTGATGTGTATTTCAATCCAGCAAAAACGGTCTCGCAATCTACTTGAGCAATTAGTCAAACGAAGAAACAGACTCATTGTCAGAGATTAATTTTTGCAGAATATAAAATGTTTTTAGCTTTGAGACGGTATTCGAGCGCTCGCTTCGACGTTGTAATTTGTTCGCAGCTCGACGTTATTGTTTCGCTAAATGATTTGGTTTGTTAATCTTCTAGCTAAAATACGCTTCTTCATCTTTGCATTCGCAGAACTGAGGCAAGATGTACAATGGCATTGGACTTCAGACTCCACGTGGTTCCGGCACCAATGGGCACGTTCAGAGAAATTGGGCGATTGTGCGTAAGAGCAAGGACAAGGTCACCTACAAGACGGAAGATACCAAGATCGATCAATTGAATAAGCAGCCGAACAAGGAAATCTTGGATCATGTCAGAAAGAGAAAAGTTGAGGTCAAGTGCGCGGAGTTGGACCGACCATTTAGAAAATCTAGGGTAATTATTCATAAATTATAATTTCTTGACTTAATACCCTTAATATTCTGGCTTTTTAAATGATCTCGAATCTATATAGTGTATCTTGGGATACAACTTGTGACTTTTCTGCCGTTCTAATAGTCTCGATTTTAAAAGTATGGAAGTTGTCTCATTAATCATATAAATATAGTATAATTTGCAGCAATATCTTATCAACCTACCTTGATTCTCATTGTGTTTCAATTTCTCAAATATCCACAACAGAGTTATCAATAATTAACGATATGGTCTTAGAGCCTTTGTTCCCAACAGAGTTGTTGATATAGATGCATTGTCTTTGAACTTTGTGTTGAAGCCAAAGACTGACGAAGCAAATCCTATTACAGTTTACAATCTCATTTAAGTTCCGAAAGTAAAAAAGCTGCTTGGGAATTAGGCCGACACCGCATGATTCTGACCTAAATTATATAACATAATATAAACATGATATAAATAACACAGTACGAATAAGATGTAAAATATAATTTTATATATATATATATATATATATATATATATATATATATATAAATGGAAAATATAGGTGTATAATTTTCGAACAATTTGCAATCGCAATTTTAATGATGAATTTGTAATTGGAGTAGTTGATACAGAAATACAGAACAGATTTACGCGAGAATTGATATAATCTTGTCTTTTTTTTATATGGATTGCAGATTTACGAACGAGGAAATACAGAACAAGGTGGAATCCTACAGATCGTTGTTAATGGGCAGCGATGTTAAGACGTCCATCCCGCAAGATGAATTTGGCCGTGTTAAGTAAGTATATTTTATAGTTATCTTTTTAATTTTTTCTTAAACTCAAGAACGATTACTATATAGCGAATTATAAACAAATTAGCTGAGACGCGTAATACAATAACGCGGAATAAATTAATCAGAGTATAGCAATCACGTACAGAAGGATCAAATTAGATGATGCATAGGTAAATAAAAAATTAAATATGGTTAAAATGAATTATATGCTATATAGTATAATTGTTTAATGTAAGTTAAGTAGGAAGAAATATATATAACATTAATTGGAAGACATATATTAATAGCACTATATAATTGAGATTACATTAAATTACGTAATCTCAAATTTAATAATATAAATGTAATGATTTTGTTAACTGAGAAAAAATGGCATAGAAACACGATGGTGCTTTATTTTTGAAGAAGTGTATGAAACTAAGGAAAGAGCTTTCGTCTTTCTATTGATTTCTGTCAGCCAAATCCAGGATAATCCTGACGGCGCGCAGATACTATGTGAAACGACGTATATGACGTTAAGGGGTGTCTGAGCTTCTTGAGATCTCTCGCTGCTGTGGCGGTTTATTCGATCCCGCGCTAAAGGAAAGCTTTCACAAATGCAACATCATATCGCGAGAAAATATATTTACTGATCTGCATGCTTCCTGAAAATCCTCGAGAGACGTTCAGAAGTTTTATAACGTCTTTTAGACACTCCGGTTATTTTTGTTAGCTGCCATTTGAGCTCCATTAGCTGTACGATTTTCAATACAAATTAAACATAATGGTAAATGCGATATAAAGAAACAGTTTTAAAGCCGAAAAAAGTTTTTTTTTAGAAGAGGTTTTTAGAAATTGGGATACATTAAAAAAAATCAAATATCTTCTATATTTCACTACATATAGAAAGTTCTTCATATTCAGAAAGAAACTAAAGTTTTTGAAAGCGAAAAATGGAATTGTTTTCTATGAAATGCGATGGCATAAAAATTCAACTTTGTATCATTTTACCAGAATGTGATACGCGCGTATCATCGTCTCGTTATAAGTTCGGAATATCAATTATAAGAAGATTAGATGAAGAGAAAATAACAATTGACATTAGTCGAAATTGTTAAATCAGAATAGTATCGCTTTTTCGATAAGTTTCATTGATCCATAAATTTATTATATGTAACTGAGAAGTAAACGTTGCTGCGGAAATATACGGCCAATAATTTTCGAATACACGCTTATCATTATTACTGGCGATCGTTAATTCGAATTATTTTAATCTCTACTCATTCTCGCAAGTAAAGTGTCGAGAAAGATATCAGGGTTGTAGCTTATTGTTAGATGAGAGAGAGCAGAGGGCGGGGACGCGTTGCATTCCGTGGCAACCTCCGGACCGAGATGGAGGATGGGGGTGGGTGTTGTATTCGCGATATCGACGTACCCCATAGCGCCGGCGCCGAGAGGGTGAGAGGCGACGAGGGGGATATATCCAGGGCGGAGAAGGACGTGAGGTGGGAGAAAAAGGAAACGCAGCATCTCTCGCTCTCTCGGAGGGCCAGCTTTTTCCGGCGCTTCAGTGCGAGGATGGACCGGCGTCACGGCGCAGCCAGCGGACGCGTCGTCGTGTGTCGGATTAATATCTCGGGGTGACCCCGCCGGGGAAGGGACATGTGACGCGACGCGACGCACGAACCCGCGGACAAATCACAAAAGTCTTTCCATTAGCTTAATCTAATCTGGTAGCGCGGTTACTAATCCCGCTCCTCTAGGTCGTCTTTTTAAGTGCTAAGTCTAAGAGTTAGAATTTACGCGTCGCGAGGTAGAGTTTAAATCTTTTAGCGTTTAAAGTTTCACGGGAGCAAGCGGGCGGTATCGCGCCCGTTCAATCTTACGGAAGATATCGTATCGAATGTGATAACCGAGCGAAAGAAATCTGCGAAGATCTCGCGCAAGTTTCGTTCAAATATATAATGTAACATAATATCGAAAAGTATCTATTACATTTCGCCCCGGTGATGAGTGAAAAAAAATCTGCAAGATTAGAAGAATCCTGCATTTTTACTGGAACGAACTGTAACGTAGATACGTATAGAGAATAACAGATGTCGAATGTCGGTTGAGTGATCCTGAGTGAGAAGAAAACTTGAAGAAAATCACATCTCGATCGTACATATTTCATTAGACTAATAATATTAAATACACGCGGAGAAGATATCGTATATCGTGTATTAATTAAACATTGGTGATCTTAGATGAAGAAATCTCTGGGAAGAGACTTATTAGACAGAACGGACGGATTGTTAATCAAGAAGATCAACATTTGCAACTTTGGAATCTGAATTTTTACAACGTACATCGAAATATACATGACATAGAAATAATTTGACTACCTTAACCGGAAAGAAGAGAGGACCATAAAGAAAGATAAGAGAAATTCATCGAGAAAAGAGAAGCAAAACTGGGGAGCTAAAATTTCCTCGACGAGTTTTACAAAAAGATCTTGATTTGTGCAAAGTGCACATATTGCACACCCGTCTTCCTCTCGCGATTTTCACTTCGTCGAGGAACATCAAAAGAGACTAGATAGAAATATTGTATCTTCTGATTCACATATCTCCACTCCTATACAATTAGAAGAAATGTAAAAAGTTTTTTCTACGAAATCCATGTGTCTCCAAGACGTCGACTGCGACGAAGTCGACGGTACGTCGCTAAAAAAAAAGCGTGCTGCTTCAGCTTGACAAGAAAGAAGCACGGCGATAATCGTGTGCCTGATCCGAAGTCTTCCTGAACTTAAGATGCGTACAGCAACTTCTCCAACGCGAGGATTTACATATCGCTATATATTCTTCCACGATCGTATGGAATAAGAAAACGACGTTTAACAGTCCAAGCGTGAACGATAATGGTAATGAAATAATACGTCATAAATATATAGACGATAATAATTTATTCCTGATAATAATAGCAAGTTAAGAGCGTAATAATAAATGGTTAATAATAATAAATTCAATAAAACGTAACAATAAGTGAAAATAGAAGTTTATAAGGAATATGAAGTAAAAGAAACATTTGTAATATCGTGAAACCGGGATCGGGAATACTCGGATATGAGATGATGAGAGTCGCTTGAAGAATATCAAAGTGGAACGACGCGTAAGGAAAGGGAGAGAGACGGAACTCGTTATTGTAATCATCATCATCATCGTTGCCGTCGCAGTATGATTGTTCTAGCTAGAAAAGCCGGGACAACGGGTACAAAAGGCACCAGCGACGGCAACTGAGAAGGGAGAGAGAGAGCTATTATCTTCGCTTGCAATCTTCCCCTTGCATCCCTTCTGTTTCCTTCGCGAAGGGATTAAGCGTCGTAGAGCTACTTGCGCAACGTGGACCAACCGACGGAGCGTCTCGAATTCAATTAGCGGTCTGAATTTATCATGCCAACATTATTCACCATCTTCTTTATTTTAGATGGTTGAATAAAAAAACGGCGAAGAAACGAGACACGCAGGAACACTCGAGATAACTATATCGACCATTAGAATTGGAAGAGGATAGAATTGTCGAAGAGAAATTGCGGCACGGAATATACCGTAATCGGCCTGCACAATCAGCGATTATTAACTACGATTAAAAATACGTCTTTCACGAAAGACTGATAATTATTTCACACTACAGTACGAAGCGCGAGGGAGAACAATTTTATTTCTAAAAATAAAATAAAAAGACAAAATTCTATTCTCAATCTACGGTCAGAAATAGCGCTAAGAGTAAAAGACGACAAAATCCTGGGAAGGACCTTTCGACTCGAAATTGGATCGGTTGTCAGAGATTAATATACAATCGTCCTATAAGCACTACATTAGATTGCGTCACAGAGAAGATTTCTTGAGGAAAAGGATCATCTCGGAGAAATCCTCATTCGCGTCGCTGCATCCGAATTTTGAGGAATGGCAATGTCGGCAACGGTGTCACCGGCGAAACCCGCGCGCGGACGTGGCCCGGCCGACGGCCGGGCCTTCTTCGAGACGCTGTGGCGAGGCGGCAACTTCCTGCTGGACCGGCAAAGGTGCTGAAGCGCTCGCGCAAACGCAAATTGTACTACGCGGCGGCTAATAACGGTGGCAAGAGGAAGCAGCAGCAGCATCAGCAGCAACAGCAACTGCTGCAGATGCAGCGCCAACACTGCTGTTGCTGCCAGCGCATTCAGCTGCACCTGCTCGCCGAACGGCGAAGCAACATGCGCTCCGTCGTCAGGTGAATCCCTTTGTCAGCGCCAGCTTTCAGTTTGATCTTAGGGCTGTATGGGGCTGTACACCGGGGTCAATGCGTCGACTATCAACACATAATATAGAAATAAAAAAAATCATTAAATTCTCTATCTTTTGTATAACGATTTGTAGAGACAGATAAGAATTAATATTATGAATATAAGCACGATTACTTTTTCCCCCGGTGTATAGTTTACATTATAGTTCAAATAGTGTATATAATTAGCAATATTGAGCTTTCGCTGTATAGAATGTCTCCCTGATCATTAGGTCGCTACATTTCTTCTAGCAAAGGTATATTATATAAAGGCGAGTAATTTTTTTTTACTGTTGTGAGCTTCAGAAGAGAAGATATTTAGAAATCATAAAATCTCGAGCTAATCCCGTGTGAAATTTATTTTAACAGAATCGACAGTAACAGTAATTCGAAGCTTAGTTTCATGAGGATATGACCCTTCGATGATAACGGGAAGCATTTCTGAGGGGAAAAAAAAAGGAAGAAACGGCATTATCTTAATTTATTTCGCTCTTCGAGCCTGGTTTTGTTCGCGGATCGACGCGGCGTAAGTCACCGACGACGGTGCGATTCTACAGCGCAAAGGGGATGCCAGAAAAGAGAACAGCTGGATTGTATTGATCCGCCGGGTTCCGGCGCCGTGCGTGCAGGCGCGCAGGGGCGGTTCTCGCCCCCGGCTCGACCCCGGTTCACCGCTTTTCACCGTCGCAGGAAAAGTAGAGAGAGAGAGAGAGAGAGAGAGAGAGAGAGACGAGATGATGAGATGAGAGGAGAGAGAGAGAGAGAGAGAGAGGAGCAGATGAGAGAGCAGAGAGGACCGCACGATTTCTGCCCCTGCCTTTGCCATTCTAGTCGGCCCGCAGTGTGTGTTATGTCATTAGCATCGCGACGCCCGTTAAGGACGACGTCGACACCATTGTTTCGCGGCTCCGTACAGGGTGTTTCTGCGAGTCCAGACGTCTCCGTCCTCGCTGTATAGCCCCCGAAGAAGCGATCATCGCTCTTAGAAGGATGACGGTGAAGATTTCGACGCGGTACGCGATCTCGATCGTCCTCTTTGTCTAGGACTCGCGACCTCTGTTATCGCGAACCCCATCGAGTGTGCCTTGTAGATCGTTCTCGATAGCAAAGTTCATGTAGTGGCGTAATATTCGAAAACGGGAAATCGACAATTAAACAGATGTATATAGATCGATTGAATGTGATTCAACTGCTCATTTGCAATTCACGTTCTTTCTGCGCGTACGACACGATTTGTGATTTGATCGTCTTGAACATATGGCGTTTAAGATGAAAATTCTGTTGTGTCGAGCTAACCAATTCGATTCTGTAAATCATATAGTGTCGTATGTAAAATTATCTGTAAAAATGACTATGTTAATATCTTGAAAATATGAAGATGTTCACACTAATTAAATTTGATTGTTCATTTCTTATTACTGGACTGTCGTGCGTACGATTGACGTGTGATTTGATAATTGGCATTGAGTAATCAGCTGTGGTATTTAATCGCGGTGCAATTTCTGCGCGGATTTTACTCCGTAAACATAGAACCTTGTCTGTTATTATCACTAATTACACATCCATGATTGTAGTTGTGTCAATAATTAGGATTTTGCTTTTCGAGGGTGGGCGGCTTATACAATTATACATTCCTAAAACTAATTGATGGCTGTATATATATATATGATGCATTTATAACTGCAAATTTTGCAATTTTTAGCAAACTCTTTTCAATCGTGAGAACTAACGGAGTTTACGTTTTCAGCGTGCGGGAGACCCACCAGATCGCCGAGGCGCAGCAGGAGAAGAATGCGAAGCTCCGCGAGGCGTTCGGCATCTCCGAGTTCTTCGTCGAGGGCAGTAGCTTAGACCCGGAGCGGCACGCGCGCGAGGCGGAAGCGCGAGCCGCCGCCGCCGCCGCGAGCAAGGTCTACGAGCTGGTGCATACACCGAGCCCGGAACCGCCGGCGTTGGTACCAGAAGCGATCGCCACCACAGCCACCGAGAAGAAGAAGCGGAAGCGTTCCGGCAGCGCGAGCGCGGGCAAGAAGAAGAAGGCGAAGAAGCACAAGCGGGAAAGGTACAGCATAACGTAAACGGTGTGCGCACGGCTCCATGGAGGCTGGATTCGACCCCAACGTGACCTTTCTTTCTCTCTTCTCTCTCTCTCTCTCTCTCTCTCTCTCTCTCTTTTTCTTTCTTCTCTTTCTCTCGTCTTCCGTTTTAAGTATCAACTCAGAGTAAGATGCGAATCGAGGCTCCAAGACCGCACACCCGGCCCCGTCACACGTCTTCGGAACACCCCAGAAAAGAGAAAAGAAAGCGACCAAGATCCGAGTAGAAACGTCCTCCTCTCTTTCTCTCTTTCTCTTCCCATGTCGGTTAATCGAGACTGTTCGTTTTTTGCAAACGCTCGGTGTACTACTCTTTCTCTCTCCTCTCTTTTGCTTTTTTTACGCGTTAGCTGGATTTACAGAACTGTAAACTCATGACTCACCACCTACTGTCTCATATCCCGTACACCTTTCTCTGTTTCAAACAGAACTGAGGAGGACTGAGTGCCTACCCAGTAGGCGCAGTAGGTAAGTGTGGTCCGTCGCGATTAATTGCAAAAAAAAAGAAACACTTCGAAAAAAGCTTAACGTCGTGCGTCATTGCAAAGATCGTGATTAGAACGTTATCGGTGGGATTTTCTCTGAGAGATTGTCTCTCTCACGCGATTAGATATCTCCGCGGGTAAATGTTTGTTACGTTTTGTCATTTTGGTCAGACTTAGCATTAAAAATTATATGCTGCATTTTAATAAGAAATTATATATAAATCATTTTTTTCGATAAAAATGCAATTTTATCTTAATCCTTTTGAGAAATATGAAAATAATTTGCATGAAAAATACTAGAAGGTTGGAATATTATCTAATTTGGAAGAATATATGCGTTGACATAATATATGTGTCGCTAAAACGCTAAGAATCATGATGATAGAGATGCATCATAATTTTCTTATGTAACAAATGACGGACAAACATTTATCGGGGGTGGTGAAATAATAAAAAACGCGGGTTTTCGCAATAAACGCAGAGAAAGAACGTTAAAAAAATTTTAACGTAG
Organism: Temnothorax ravouxi; assembly: GCA_030770255.1. NCBI lineage: Eukaryota > Metazoa > Arthropoda > Insecta > Hymenoptera > Formicidae > Temnothorax > Temnothorax ravouxi. The sequence goes on along the minus strand of JASTWP010002138.1, from coordinate 560 downwards.
AGAAACTTGCCGCAAAGAATGAAAATAAACATAAACAGAAAACGAGAATCATAACATTTCTATCTCTCTGTTGTTGTTTATCGATGAAGCTTGTTGTTAATGTCATCTCTCTATTTTTTTCTGACAAGTCCGTCCTTATCGATGGTTTATCAAGGTAATGCTAATCCCATATTTATATCAATACTCCTCATATTATGTATATTTCGTATACTTGTCTAAATCTTCGTTGAAAGATCTGGTTTTTCGCGGTCGTGGGTTGCAACCCGAGGTCGGAGGAACCTCCTCCTCGGGAACTCCGTAAATAAGTGTAAAACCAGATCTTTCAAAGCGAGCTATTGTGTAGTCGATTTGTTAGCTATATTATACAATACGCGCGATATTGTGGATAATCTCACTTGTATACGCATTCTTATACTTTGTTTTCCCTTGTTATTTGCAGTACTCCAGAATGAATATGCATTTTTGGAATACTTTCGAAATACTTGGACGAACTTCAGAAACGAAAGGGGAAAGCTTCATATCAATGTGCCCTAACATTGACGTGAACTTCATATTTTGTT